>PVIA01011308.1:0-45352 GCA_004024845.1 Tonatia bakeri
GTAAATGGGAATGGGAAGGAAGAAATCCAGAGTGGGCTTTACTATGGACTAAGAGGTCCAAAGAAAGAAGAAGAGAAAGAGAAGTTGAAACTTTCCGTACTTATCTGCTCCACCTACTTCCTGTCTGTAATTTGACAGTGTGGGTTAATTCCCCGAAGGTAGGAGAAAGACACACCTTGCATTAAAGTTAAACCTTGTAAAGAATAAGTACGATTCCAAACAGATCCCAATACCATGTACATGGGAAAAGCAGAGGCCTCCAAACTACGGTGCACACAGATGTTTGAGCTTCGAAGAAGTCGGGATGCACACCCAAGCTTGGAGCTGAAAAGGTCCACAGAGAAATTGTCTAGCTCAGAGGAAGAGCATGAACCCCAAAGGGACGCTCCTCCCAAGTTCACACAGCCAGTCAGTGGCAGAACTGGCCCAGAAACTGCACCCCACCCCTGACTTCCACCTCCCACCTGCCTGTGAGGCCAATTTCAGCATTAGGCAATTTTGCCCACAATGTAGTCCCAACTGAATCCTTTAAGTACAACGAAAGACCCAGTAGGAACGACCTCATCATTGCCCCCCACCAATATCCTGGTGGCCCTCTTCTCATGAAGCAATGACTTCATTATACTCTGTCATTTCATAAGTATAGAAACCAGCCGACCTATTAGATGACAACACATGCCCTGGTCTATTTTTTTCAGCCAGCCTTTTAAAGGGCAAGTCCTGGTTTTGAGGCAGGAGGGTCCATGTGTGTGCAAGAGAGTGAGGGTGAGGGGAAAGCCAGTCGAGGGGGCCTGGGATGCAGCTTTGATCATATCTTCCACTGCCCAGTAAAACAACTTGTAATTCAGAAAGCATTCGGAGGACTGTCATCTGATCCCACAGCCATGGGCCCCTTTTTTCAGATGACCAAATACCTTCACAATGAGGCCACTCACAGCACTTGCCCTGAGGGGAGGTCCCCTCATCCCTCACCTGATGTCATTCCTTTCAGGGGCCCAAGACAGTTAAAGGTCCTTCACTATGGGCTCTAACTGGGCCCTTCAGCCTCCTGAGTCAGGCTTCCCGGGTGAAAAGAGGGCGGACGTGGTTTTTCATTGATGTTTCTTATCTTGGGCCTGTGGGAAAAACTAAGAGAGGCTCAGGAGCCCATGCAAAATTAGCATTAAGAGCAAGGGGAGAGAAAGCTGGGAAGGCAGGAAATAAAAATAATAACCAGTACCTTCTTCAAGTGTTTTATAATAAGTTAAAATCAGGTTCCTTCCAGATCCAAATGGGTCCTCCAGTCCTGTAATTAAATTGGGAAAATGAAGCCGTTTCATGCCTTTCGCTCCCTTTGATCATTGTTATTTTTGTGACTAATGTGTAACTGGAGCTGCTTTTTCTGGGGCCTGAGCCTCACAAGGGCAGCTGCCGGAGAGAGCCAGGGTCCCCTGTTGTCAGCCCGTGGGGGCTGACGGCGGGGCAGGGCCCACGGGGCCCCAGCCAAAGCAGACCCAAAGAGATGCGCCCGCGCTGACTAGCCTTCCCCTGTGTGCATTTTCCCCTGGCGCGTTTTCCCACGTGCTGCCTCCTTCTCGGAGGGAAGGGGTTGGGGACATGTGGATGGCAGAGCACAAAATTGTCTCTCAGATCACAAAGAAGATGACCTCTGGAGGCTCATTATTTTAATTTTTATCCCTTTGGTCCTTCATCAATTTCTGCTCTTCGCTACCCCTCCACCAAGTGTGCAACATGCACGCATACACACACCCTATGACAGTCATGCACACACAGCCAGAAACTCTATGGATCCTTCTGGCCTAAAGGGGCTCAATCAGACTAAAAGGGGAAATCTCTTCATTATGGCGCCTCCTCCTCCCCATTTCCTATGGCCTTTGCTCCTGTCGATTCCCTAGAGTGCCCTCGTGTGACACTTGGTTGTAATGCCATCCAAGACTTTTGAAGGTTATAAGAATATGTTTAAACACAGTGTCACCAAAGTCAAAATACCACTTTCCTCTTTGCACCTTTACTTCTTGGGTGGCCCCACCAAGCTGAGAACTACTACTGTGTGAGGTCTTGCTATATCACTAGGCCTTTATCACCACCAGCTCCCGCCCCAGATGCGGGTCTGGGCAAATCTTGGTAGTCTGAGACTTAGGGCTGAGCTCAGGTTCTAAGTTAAGGCCCTGAATGCTCTCTCTCAGCCATAAGCTGAGAACATACTCTGAACTGCACAGACAGCGGGCAGGTCAGAGAAGCAGCTACACCTCCCCCCTCTGGCTAATCAGAGGAGTGGTCAGCATAGACTGAGCTGACCTCCAGGCCAAGCGTCTGATTAATGAGAGCCAAAGATTTCACATTAACATAGTGTTTCTCAAAGTGAGGTTCTGGGAACTCCATCACCAGAACAACCGGAAGTGTGGCTAAAATTTCCGATTTCCAGGCCCCTCTATAACGATTAAATCAGAATCTTTGCTACTGGGACCCGAAAATCAGCAGTTTCAGTAAGTTTCCAAGTTTGAGAGGCCTTCTGTATTCTTTTCACACTCCCTCAGATTACAGATTTATATTTTAACAAAAGCTTTTAATTCCATAAAATAATGGGATGGCTTCAGCTACTGTGGAAGGGTTGCAGGGGAGATATTTTTAAGTGAGTGGGAGAAGAGGGGTTTGTAGTCCCCCCCAGATTTTCTCCGTAGGAGCAGCTGCACATGCATCCAAAACAAAGGGCCAGCCTTCTCTGTTCTGCCCCTGTGAGTGCACCCCAAGGGTAGAGCACAGCCTAGTGGAGGCTGGCTTCTGCGATTTGAGAACTCTACCTAGAAACTTAGGTCATCCACTGGGGAGGGGAGGAGGGCTCAACTCACCTCTAGAGGGCGCCAACCCAGGTGACAGCAAAGCACACTTCCCGTCTCTTCTGCCTCGTCACTTTCTAGCTGAGAAATCTTCAAGATGCCCCTTGGTTTTCTCTGAGGAAAATGGGAACTAATATTTGTGCCTGAGTCAATAAATGCATTATTATTATTATAAGTCATTTCTAAGGGTCCTGAGATTGGGGGTAAGATCCTGTCCTCAGAAGTAGGTGTTGGGAGTAGTGGACACAGAGTCACGCAAAAGTCTCCCACAAGCTGGGTCAGCAGTAAGGGAAAGGATATACTTAGTGTTATTAATTAAATATATTAAGTTACAATTAAATATATCAGTAGAAGTCTGAGCTCCCCTTTTCTCCATCTTAGCCCCCACCATCCTTTCTCTCTATTCCATCTTATGAGGCTTCTTTCTGTTATTTTGAAGCCAACAAACATTGCTGTCCTCGTGAGGACACTGAGGCTGAACTTGGATGTGTCCACATCAGGAAGATTGATGCAGGCAGGGCTCCCTCCTCTGCCTTGGGCACAGAGCATTGAACGGTCGTTCTCACTGTCACCCTTGGCAAGGGATGGGGTGAAGTGGGAGGTGGGAGAAGGCAGCTTTCTTTCCAGCAAACACTCAAGAAGACCCGAGGGGAACCATGAACGGAGAAAGGAGAACCTCCACCCTGGTCGGGCAGACAGGGCTTATACCCAACTCTGCCCCTCACTCTTTGCACAAACTTAGTTAATATTCTTGAACTCTAAGCTTCCATTTTCTCATGTAAACTGACTCTAAATAATAATATCTACCTCGTAAGTATTATGAAAATTAAAAGAGATGACACATGTAAAGCAATTTCACTGTGTCTGCTACACGCAAGTTCTCTGTTCATATTGATTATTGTGATTAGATTTTTAGGGGCCACCCTCCTTAGTGTATAGCTTTAAGGTCTGGGTAAGGCCTCTACATTAACTAATTTTATATTATCCCATTTATTCTCCAAGATCACTCCTAATTCCCTCCCTTCTTCTTCTTCTTGGGATTTGGTACAGGTCTTTATATTTTTATCTACACTTGAAAAACATATAGCTTTGTTTTAAGTGTATGCAAAATTTAGTAGCCTGAAATGGCATTGTGCTATAAATCGTTTCCCACCTTTTGCACTCCACATGGGGACTTTTAGATCTGTCTATAGTGCTGTTTGCCAATGGTTCTCAACTTCGCTGCATCACAGAAGCAGTTGGGGAGCTCTCAGAAATGACCAATATCTGAATCTCAGTTCCAGTGATACTGATTTAATTTGTTGAGAGTGGAGGCTGAGCCTCTCAGGTCATTCAGAGCAGACAGGATTGAGAAGGACTGCTACAGATAAAGCTAGCTCCTCAGCCAGGATTTCTCAGGCAGCAAAGGTCCAGGGTCTTACTTTTTGTAGTCCCAGCAAGTTCCTGCAGCCAAATCAAGTAGTAAGGGCCCCCAGGACAGTGGCAAAAGGAAAAAGAGGGCAATTTGCAGCCTAAGGACTATGTAAAGAAGGGCAGACATCAGTCCTACTTCTGTCCCCCTTATAAGAGTCTTGGATCAATATGTTATTGATTCACCTGTTTGTGCATTTAATCACCCAGCATTTACTGAGCACCTCTGTTCAAACTTTTTATGAGAATCAGGTCCTCTTAAACGCATTTGGTAAAATCACCCCATTTCCTACCTTTAGAACTTTCTGAGAAAGCAGAACTGGCATTTCCTATACGTCTTCAGCAACAGTTATAACGCTGGCTGATACATCGTTAGCTACTTCCTCCTGCCAGGCATCCCTATGCAGAACACCACCCACCATTAATCCCTTCGTTGTTCATCTTCTTTATACAGTTCCTCTCGGGACACTGTCACATTTAACCCCTGCAAAGATTCTCTGAGGTATGTCTCACCTTTCATGTGACAAAATGGGGCTCCTGTCGGTGAAGTGACTTTCCCAAGGTCATACATCTCCAGAATTTAACCTCACACTCCTTTTTTTGAAATAACCATTCATCGATGCTGTTGAGCCTTCCAAAAGAAAATAGAATGAGAGAAGACTCTCCTGGTGCTCTAGGCGGGGGCGCATGACACATGGTGGTGAGCAGCCCAGCTTTGGTGCTGCGTGGGGCTCCCTAGGACACCAGGACAGTCTTCGCTCAACCCCTTCTCTTTTGGAAAGCCCAACGGCACTAACACGTGGTTATTCCAATCAGAATTACTGAATCAGCTATTAGCTGGACGATACATTGTTTCCATACATGAAATACACAGAGGACACCTTCTTATCTGGTATTAATTGACACAAGTAGTGCGTTGGCTCATTGGAAAAACATGGCTAAAGCTGGGAATCATTACAAGGTGATGTACACATACATTGAGTATTTTATTTGAACGTAAAACATATCAATGTACATTCATGCACCAGACTTTTGATGCAGAGCCAAGACATTTTCTTTGGCTTTAAGTTCTCTAATTGGAGTTCCAGCATTATCTCCAACGTAAACTACACCCGTAACATGTATTTTAGGATTTTTAGTTTCTATTTTCTTAAAATAGAGTAGAACTCAATTTGCCCTCCTGAAGAAGTCTATGTGCACCATCCATTTAAAAAATTTTTTATTGAAATGTTAAATATATAGGCAAGTTGAAAGAGTAGTATAATAAACATTAAAATATCCACTGCCTAAATGAATCAACTAGTAACCTATTGCTGTATTGACCTTACTGCTCAATATGTGTAAAGATCTACACCTCCATCCATTCTTCTATCTATATTTATTTTTGCTAAATATTTGCGAATAAGTTGCAGATGACATAACTCTCCCCCTAAACATAAAATCAGGTACTTCCTGCGGATGAGAGTGTACCTCTGCCTCATTTCACACAGTGAAAAGTAACCATGACTTTATAACAACAGCTGATGTTTAGTCTTCAAATTTCCCCAGCGGTCACAGGGTTGTCAGGCACAGGTTTTTTTCTCAATCAGCCTCCAGTCCTGCCTTATGTGCTGCATTTTTATTTACTTATTTACCTATTTATTTATTTTGGCTCATGTTTGTTTGTTTGTTTGTTTGTTTTCCTCCTTGATAGTAACTTTAGACTTCAGGCCACTTTCTACAGTCCCCAACACTGTGGATTTGTCTGAGGGTTTTCTTGTGGTTATCGTGGTTTCCCTTTCCCCTGCATTTACTGTAAACTGGAAGTTAGGGTTAAAAGCTGGGATGGATCTGGGTTAAATATTTTGGGGAAAAGTCTTCACTGGCAACACTGTGTATGCCATATGGCACCACATCTCCTGCAGGTCTGGGGGTGAACGGGTATAAGCATTTATCCTGGGTACATGCCTGACAGTAGCATCGTTGGGTCAAAGGTGACAGAAATGCTCTCTTTTCCCAAGTGGTTGTGCCAATTCACGGTCCTACCTGCAGTGTTGGAGCGCCAGTGGGGTGCCGCGTCTTTGTCAAACTGTAGCATTGTCATTGCGCCTGGTTTGTAACGGCACCAGCCTGTGATGACTGTTTGCCTTCTGATCATCTTCAGCACTTTTCCTGAGCTTATGGGTCATCTTACATTTCGGTGTGAAGCGCTTCATCCTTTCGTTCATTTTTAAATTGCTGTGTCTGTCTTCTTTATAACAGGCAATTTGTTCATCTTAATCCCTTCCCCTTTTTCACCTATCCCCAAAACCTCCTCTTATCTGGCAACCACCAATTTGTTCTCTGTATCTGAGTCTGTTTCTATTTTGTCTGTTCATTTATTTTGTTTTGTAGATTCCACATGTAAGTGAAATCATATGGTATTTGTCTTTCTCTGTTTGACTTACTTCACTTAGCATAATACCCTCTAGGTCTATCCGTGTTGCAATGGCAAGATTTCTTTCCTTTTTATGAATGGGTAATACTCCGTTGTCTATGTGTATGACACCTTCTTTATCCAATCATCTATCAGTAGACACTTAGCTTGCTTCCGTATCTTGGCAATTGTAAATGACGCTGCACTGAACATAAGGGAGCATATGCTTTTTTAGATTAACATTTTGAATTCCTTCCGATAGATACTCAGAAGTGAAATTGCTGGGTCACATGGTAGTCCTATTTTTAACTTTTGAGGAACCTCCATACTGTTTTCCATAGCGGCTACACCAGTCTGCACCCCACCAACAGTGCACTGGGGTTCTTCTGTACTCCACGTCCTCACCATGACTTACTGATTTACTGATGACAGCCATTCTGACAGGGGTGAGGAGATATCTCACTGCGGCTTGAATTTGCATTTTCCCGATGATTGGTGATGCTGAGCATCTTTTTATACGTCTCTTGGCCATCTGCGTGTATCTCAGTAGAAATGTGTATTGAGGTTCTCTGTCCATATGGTGTGTCTGCTTTTTTAAAAAAAAATTGATTTGTAAGAGTGGGTATGAGTCTTTAATTGATGGTATGTATATAAACCATCTCTTGCCGTGTGGTTTGCATTTTCACTCCCTGAATTGTGCCTTTTGAGAACATTAGTTCTTCTATCTGGGCCTGTATATCTTTCATAGAAAGATTCAGTTTACCAACCAGTCTCATGTTTAGTGATTTTATGTCCTGTTTCAGAAATCTCTGTCTAGCCTAACACCATGAAGATATTCTCTACAGTATTTTCTATGAACTGTATTGCTTTTTACTTTTACATGGAGACTCACAGTCCTTCTGGATTATTATTATTTTTTTAGTATGATGTGAAACAGGGGTCAGTATCATTTTCCCCTTCCGCAGACATTTTACTGAAAAGTCTATCCTCTCCTCGCTGCTTTACTATGCTCCTTTTGTCATGAGCCAAGTGTTCATATCTGTTTGGTTCCCTGTCCAGGCTGTATTTTGCTCCATTGGTTTGTCTATTGTTGTGCCGATAATACCATGCTGTTTTAATTACTATAGCTTTGTAACTCTAATATCTGGTAGTGCATGAGGTCCAAATTGTTCTTCCTCCTCAAGATAGCCTTCCTAATCGGGAGGCTTTTGTACTTCTGTAAAATCAACTTGACAATTTCTAATAAAGCTACTGAATTTTGACTAAGATTGCACTGAATCTATAGATCAATTTGGGGATAAACCGTGATATAGTTCTCTCCTTATTTAGATCTTGTTTGGTTTCTTCTCATAATATTTTTTTGTTTTGCTTAAGTCACTCACTAACTCTAATATATTATTTGTAGATTATTTTGTGTTGTCTAGGTATACATTCATATCATATGTGCGTAATAAGAGTTACTTCCTTTCAATTCTTACGCACATTTAATTCCCTTTTTGCTGATTGCAAATACTAGGCCCTCCAATACAATGTTGATAGTGGTAATACAACATGCCAACGTTATTTTCTCAACCCCAATCTTGGCAAAAAGAAATTTTATAATAGTTTATCATTAAATATAAAGTTTGTTGTAAGTTTTTAGAAGCCTATTTTTAAATTAAGGAAATTCCCTCTATCTCTCGTTTGCCATGATTATTTTAAGTCATGTATAAATATCAAATTTGATTAAATATATTTCACATTTATCAATATGATTATGATAGATAATTTTTCTTTTCTATGAATGCACTGAACTATAGTGGTGATTTTTTCATATTAAATCTATCATGCTTTATTGGAAGAAAGAACTTGGCTTGGCCACAGTGTACACTGTTTTTGTACATCTTGTTTAAAATCATGTTTTGTTTCAAAATCATGAACATTCATGAGAAAGACTGAATCCTTTTTTGTAATATCTTCATCAGTTGTCCAGGTTTGCTGGCCTGGTAAGACTTGAGAAGTATCCCTTCTGCTTCTATTCTCTGGGAAAGTTTATGGAAGATTAGTGCTATTTCCTCCTTAAATATCTTGAAGAATTCATTAGAGAAACTATCTGGGCCTGTATATTTTTCATAGAAAGATTTAAATGATGGATTTACTGTTTTTAATAGATATGAGACTATTTAAATGTTTACATCCTCTTGTGTTTTTCTAGGAATTTTCCCATTTTATCTCAGTTGACAAGTTTATTCATTAAAAAATGTTTATAATAACCTATAATCATCTCTTTAATGTCTGTCCTCTTGTTTATACTGGTTATTTGTGCTTTCTCTTTCTCTTAATTATGTTTTCTGGGGGTTATTAATTTTATTAGTCTTTTCAAGGAAACGAATTTTGGTTTTGCTGATTATTTTCTTTTGAATGTTTATTTTTTTATTTCATTAATTTCTGCCCTTATCTTTATTATTTCCTTCCTTCTACTTTCTTTGGATTTAATTTGCTATTCTTTTGCCAACCTTTTTTTAAAAGATTTTATTTATTTATTCATTCTTAGAGAGAGGAAAGGGGAGGGAGAAAGAGAGGGAGAGAAATATCGAGGTGTGAAAGAAACCGCAATGGGTTGCCTTTTGCATGCGCCCGAACCAAGGACCAGGCCCGAGACCCTGGCCTGTGCCCTGACTGGGAATCAAACCAGCGACCTTTGACTTTGCGGAACGATGCCCAACTAAGTGAGCCACCTGTGCCAGGGCCCTGTAAGGCCAACCTCTCTGATAGATACTCAACCATTGATTTTTGGCCTTTTTTTTTTAATACATATTGAAGGCATTCACTTTTCTCTACTGGCAGCATCCCACTCTTTCTCTCTTTTTAGAGAGAGAAGGTCAAGGAGGCAACCTTTTCATGAGGGAAATGTTCTCATAGCTCTGCTCCTCAAGGTCCCACATTCCTTACTACAGATTGACATTAAGAAACAAAAACAAATAAAGAAAGAAGTGGGAAAAGGAATTGCCTTGGAATTACATGACTGAGTATCATTTCAAAGAGTCTAAGTGAGTGTAAGTTTTCAGGGCAGAAAAAAAGAAGACCCGAAATTCCATTTGGCTTTTGAAATATCAGCCCCTGAGGCCCTACTGCAGAGGTCCCCCAGCCCCTCTTCCCTCCCAGACATTCTGATGAGACAGCCTTCATGCAAACCTGTTGTCGGCAGTGAGCTGCCCAGTCCTTTCCAGGGCTGAAGACTTTGCAGATCAGGAGGGGAAACATCCAGTGGACAAATGAGGGGCAGGCAGACACCCCATACCTCATCATTTAATTTGAAACATTATCTAAATCCCAACATCATTTAAAAAAATTTCCTGTCCCCATGGATTATTTTAAAGTATACTGGGTACCTTGAAATTTTCACCTAAATTTTACTGTGGTCAGGAAACATTCTCTGGATAATTTGACTTCTTTCAAATATGTGAGCCATGCTTTATAGCTTGGGAAATGGTAAATATTCCATGTGCATTTGAAAAGAATGTTCTTTGGTTTTTAGGCACTCTGTCCTATATGTGATTGTTAATTGTGTTCAGATCTTCTATATCTTACTGTTTTTATTGTTCTTCTATCAATTACTATGAGAGCTGTCGAGATATCTAATTATGATTCTAGACTAATTTATTTGTCCTTCTAGGTCTGACAATGTTTGCTTTATTTTTTGATACTCTGTTATTAAATACATTTAAAGTTAGAATTACTGTCTGTATATTTCAGATGAAATTAAGTTATTATTATTAAAAAATGTCATTTTTTATATCTAGTAATGCTATTTTCCTTACGGGCTCCTTTACCTTAGTGTTTAGATGGTATATATTCTTCTATCCTTTTACTTCCAAATTTTCTGTATTCTTGCAGTACTCTGACAATCTTTCCAAGGCTGTGTAATTGCTAGGGATATTCACTCCTATTTTGACTGGTTCGATGAAAAGAAAGATAAAATAGACTTTAGAACAAATGAAATGACCAGGGACAGAGAGGAACATTGCATAACGCTAAGAGGGTGAATGCACAGAGAAGACAGGGTTATCCTAAATGCGTATCCAGCCAACCAGTTTTTAACAAAGCTACAAGAGCAATTTAGTGGAGGAAGGGTCATCTTTCCAAATCATGGTGCTGGAGCGATTGGATGCCCACAGGCAAAAATGAAGCTCAACTGGAGCCTCACAAATTATAGAACAATGAACTCAAAAAGGATCATAGATTTAAATGTAAGAGACAATAGTATAAAACTTTTAGAAGAATATATAAGAGAAAAATCTGCAGAACTTTAAGGACTTGAAGAAGTGTTCTTAGAAATGACGCCAAAAGCATGATCCATAAAACAAAAGAAAATTTTAAACTTCATCAAAGTTAAGAACCTTTGTTCTGTCAAAGAACCTACAGCAAATGCTGAATAACCTGCCAACGGCCCACAGAAATAGAGTGTAGCGTCGTGGGGCATAGACTGGTGATGGATGCTGACGAGGCTCTGGAGACAGTGCAGGTAAAAGTTGAAGAACAATGGAAGGACTCTGGTCAAGTCTAGATCAGGTATCATTTTAGCTGCCATGGCCATAAACTCATTGGTGCCTTAGTACGGATTGACATTAAGAAGCAAAAACAAATAAAGAAAGAAGTGGAAAGAGGAATTACCTTGGAATTACACCATTAGGTATCATTTCAAAGAGCCTAAGTGGGTGTAAGTTTTCAGGGTAGAAAGAAGGAGGCCTGAAATTCCATTTGGCTTTTGAAATATCAGCACAGACATGCACAAACATTCCTGTCCCCAAATTTCTGCTTGGAATGCAGGGTTCTGGAAGGAACTGGGTCCGCAGAGGATGTCTGAGATGAATCACACAAACAGAAACCCTTCAGAAGTTGACATTGTTAAAACCAGTTCAGAGGGGTGTGGGGAGAAAGTAAGCATACCCCAGAGTGAGCTTTTCTGGAGGGACTCACTTTCCCTTTCCTCTCTAAATATCAGTTGCCATATTTATACATTAGTAATTAAGTTACATTTTCATCCTACACTCACTGACTGTACAGTGGGACTATTTCACTAGACCACTTCTTCACACAAAACAAGTGTCCAACAGAATTTATAAGTGGACCTGGGGGAGGGGCAGGGCAGAGAAAGGACAGGGGAGAGTAGAGCACGGGATGTAAGATCGTGGCAGGGCCCACTGTAGCTCTAACTTTCAACCTTTCCCTCCCTTCCTCCCATCTCCCTCCCTCCTTCTCTCCCTCTTCCCTCCCTTCCTCCACTAAAAAATCAGTTAGTCAAGATATAGTATAAAATATTTCTTTTCAAAAGAAAATGAGATGTTTTCCATTCATTATTAGCTTTTCCTAAAATATAATGAGGTGCTATGGTCCAGAATAATAATCACTATTTGCTTAACGCTTGTTACATACCAGTCAAAGTCCTGGGCCCTGCCAGGTGATCGTGCCGTCGCTGAGCACAGCACGTGGCACGTGACCATCCCCTTCCACTGTGCTTCAGACATGCATGTTGTCCCTTCCATTCACTGTCTGTCGAGGAGCAGACAGTGTGGGTTCGTGGAAAGTATGCAGAATTTGGAGTCATTCACTTGAAATTAGGAACCAAACCATAACACTTTTCCTCACTGCTACAGAGTATGTTGGAGGAACCTGAGACCCTAGAACCGCACTTCCTTGGTTCGAATCCACTCACAGCTTACCCTGCTTCCTCTCTGTGACTCAATGTCTTCATCTGTTAAAAAAAAAAAGAAAAGAAAGATAATACTAGTGTGCTTATCTCCGGTCGTAAACATGTAAGGAAATCGTGTGTGCAGAGCCCCTGGAAGAGGCCTGGCCCAGGGAAAATTTTTCACGCTGACTTCACCTCCAGCCTTTCTACGGACCCCAGAGAGCAGCACACTGGCCAGTGTGTGTTTCTAAAGTGCAGGCATTAACTGTCTCCTCATTGATTGAAGAGTAATTATTTCTACCTTCCCCCTGCAAATGGCCTTTGAGGAGTGTCTCAATTCAGAGATATAAAAGCACCCAATGCCTTACCTGGCACATATTTGGCACCCAATAATTAGTATTATTACCCACTTTTGATTTGAGTCTTGGCTTACTTCTCAGCAAAATGGGTAGCCTCAGGAAGCCTCCCAGTATGATCAGGCAGGTCAAAAAGCTGTGAAATGCTGCACAAAGGTAAGTTGCTATGACAACCCTGTGGGCTTCCTTAGCCTCCAGCCACTGTCTCTTTTGTCCCCTCTGTCTCCTGGCTTCTCTCATCCTTTGTTTCCCAGCTGCCCCTGGACCCCGCTCCCCTCCCCCAGACGGGTCCACTTTCTGCACACATCTGTCCCACCCTCTGGGCCCACCGTGGCCTTCCTGCTCCTCTTCCTTGCCCACCGGCTGCTGGCAGGAAGCCCTTCCCTTCTCCCTCCACCCTGTTTCCTTCGGTAACACCCTCTACACATGGGGATTATTTCTCTTGGCAGCAGGTGCCCAGCCGTCAGAGAAACAGATCAGTCTTGGCCAGAAGGAGGCAGGAAGGGAGGTGGGGAAATGAGACCCAAATGGAAAAAGCCCCCAGCCAGAAACTCTAAGAAATGGGGAGGTTGTGCACAGATGCCACTGCGTCCGGGAGTGTGCACGACAGCAAATCACAGATCTCTGTCTGAGGATCCAGACTCCCCGGCCCCCTACTTCTTACCTAAACAAGCATCGTCAACCCCCTCTCAAGTACAAGCAGGACGCAAGGAAGGGCTGAACGAAAGGGTGAGGGGAGACGCCAGAGTGAAAGGCCACCTGCTCTGAAGACTCATTACTTTTGCACTTGCATTCGCCACCTCCAAAGTGTCGCACAGGGTTGTCCAAAGACTAAATGAGTTAGTAACTCTAAGCACTAGAACACTGCACAGCACATATAAATGCTGTGTATTAGTTCATTGTAGTTTTATCATCAGTGGTGCTAAGAATGCATTACATTTCCAGGAATGGAGATCACGGATTTTGGAATTAGAGACCCAGTCTCAAATTCCACCTTGGCTATTTCCTGGTTGTGAGAAATTGAGCCATAGACACCCTTGAGCTGCAGCTTCCCCAGTCTGGGAAATGACAGTCTTATAGCTACGGACTGAATTGCATCTCCCGCAGCTCACATCCTGAAGCCATAGTGAAGCCCCCAACATTTAGACTTGGAGCTTGTAAGAAGTAATTGAGATTACAAGATGTCCTAAGGGTAATGCCTGATCTGATAGGATGGTGACCTTATAAAAACATAAAAAGGAAGATTACATCAACAAATGTGAAGACAAGGCAAGAAGATGGCATGACCACGCTGGCATGCTGAGGTCAGACTTCCAGTGAGAAGTCAAACTGTGAGAAGATAAATGTCAGTTGTCTAAACCACCCGGTCTGTAATATTTTGTCATAGCAGACCAAGCAGACTAATACACTTGACTTGAATGACTTTGAACTGAGAGATCTACCCATCCTGCCTGTATTTCTCAACCAAGGAAATTAAATGAGAAGCGAGAACAGGTGTTATTATCTTCTCCAGTGATGTTCCTTCCCATTAGATGGAGTCTGTGAGAGCCCAGGGTAACTTCTGGGTCCTCAGCCTTTTGCTGGTGGGGATGAGGAGGGAAAGGAGGCTGGCTGTCACAGAGACAGGTGAAATGGGCAGTGGTCATGGAGCGTTTCCTCTCTTTTTGAGAAAACACCAGCTTTGGAGTCAGACTATCTGGTTCCAACCCAGCTCTGCTATTTACCAGTTGTGTGGCTTTAGGCAGATTATTTCATTGCTTGGAGAACCCACATTTTGGAGGGGGTCAAACGTGGAGGTAGAGAGAAGCATGGAGAATTGGTCCAGGCTCTTCTCTTTGCAAGCACGGAAACAAGCTCACACCAGCTTAAACAAAAGAAAGGACTGCGTTGGCACAAGTCACGGCCTGAGCTCCCCAAAAGCGGGCTCTCTCCACCCTCTTGAGCGCCCTTTCCCTGTCTGTTCTCACTGATTTCTCCTCTGCCACCTTGAGCTCATTTTCCTTCAACCTTTTTTCCTTTTCAGTCCGCAGTTGTTGCCTTCGGAGTTGACTTGGTTTCCTTTCACCTAAGTTCTGTTTACTTTTGAAAATGCCTGTTTTCATTCCACCGCTCCCCACCCGCCATGCATTTAGGTCCATGGAAAAGACCAGCCACGGAACTCAGAACCTCATAAGCCCTCTGACCAGGGCTTTAACAGATGTGCTAAGGGGTTTTGAACTCTAACCTCCAGTCGTTTCCAAAGTTTATTCTTCCAGAAGGTCAAGCTACATACAGTGAATGTATATTTTGAGTCCAAATTCCTCAGGGCACCAATGACTAGCATTTAAACATCATCTGCTTGAGAAGTTTCTAGAAGGAGAGTCAGATCCAGGCTAAAAAATATGACATTCCACTTCCAACCCTACCTTCCACTGTGGAAACTCTACCTCAGTATCCCTGTTTTATTTTTTTTTCTTTTACTTCCTATGACATGCCTAACTCCACCCACAGCTCCAAGCACATACTCGTGCAAATGACCTCTGTGTTTCCAGCTACATGGCGTCATTCTGGGTTCCTCACACACGCAATGCACTCCCATCCTCATCCCCAGTGGAAACCCTGACTCATCCTTCCAGTCCTGGCTGAAACAAAGGGTATGCAGCGCATCCCCCAGGAAATGTATTTCTTTTCTTTCATCTCACTTTGCTTTAACATATTATAATATGGCCATTTGTTTAGTTGCTTTTCTTTCTGATTACATGGTTTCTTCAGTGTCAGAAACTATCTCAATCACCTGCTCCGCCTAGTACCTGACACAGAGTAGGCACTCAATGAATGTGTGAAAAATGAAATGGTGGCATGTCTGGAAAGTTTTTACATTGGAATGTGCCTCCTACCTCATCAGTGACCAGCTGGTGAAGCCATCTTATTCCATTTATTTACTGCTCTGTAACAAAACTCACCAATACATAGTAGCTTAAACAACAACAATCATTGCGTAATACCTCTCCCGGTGTCTGTGAGTTAGAAGTTCGGGAAATACTTAGCTAGGGATCTCTGGGTCAGGATCTCCCACTCGGTTGCAGTCTGACGCAGGAAAGCCTGGAAGGGTGTAGGTTTGGAGCAACTGTGTGTCCGGGGGCTGGCCTGGGGCTGAGCACCTGTCCCCGTGTAGTCTCAAGGCCTCTCCACGTGGTCTGTCTGCACAGGCTAGTTCGGGCTCCCTCCCAGCACGGGGGGCTCGGGGCAGTTGGACTGCTGAATATAAAGTCTAGAGGATTCCAGACGAATCACCACTTATGATCTAGACTTGAGAAGTCATGTATTGTCATTTCCTTTGTATTGTATTGACCCCAAATTCACCAAAGCCTGTTCAGTTCCAAGGCGTAGGGACATAGACCCCACTTTCCATGGAAGGAGTATCAAAAAATTAGCAAATGCATTTTAAAACCACTACACTTAAGTGCAATGTGGAAAATTGGTGAAACCAAACAAAATCTAGACTCACCGGGGTGTCCAACCTTCTGGCATCTCTGGGCCACACTGAAGAAGAGGCGTTGGCTTGGACCACACATGAAATACACAAACACTAATGAAAACAAAAAGTATTTTAAGTAAATTTAGGGTTTTGTGTTGGGCCACATTCTCAGCCATCCTGGGCTGCATGCAGCCCGTGGGCCACAGGTTGGGCACCCCTGGTAGAGTTTAGCTAATAGTAGTATAGCAAATGCTGATTTCTTAGTTTTGACAACTGTACCAAGGCAATGGAATAAATTAGGAGAAATTGGGCGATGGGTATATGGGAACTCTTTGTACTGCTTTGCAACTTTTCTACAAACCAAAAATTGTTCAAAAATAAAAAGTCGACTTATAAAAGAATACTACACACCTCCTCTCTACTCTAATTGCTCATGGAGAGTAACTAGTCTTAAGCAAAGAAGCTGATGCATGTGCAGGAACTAAGAACTGATCCTGGTAATCTATTCTATACCAGATAAGCAGCTATTCCACGCCCTCTACAATTACACTCTTCGCAATGTTCTGGAATCATCTACTTAAATGCCCATCTCCCTTATTGAATGTTACCTTCCCTGAAGAACCTTTTCTTACTGTTTTTCTGAATCCTCCATGCCCAGCACAGTGCTAAAATAATGAACTAGATGGAACCATACGAAAATGTTTTGTAGCTCAAAAATAGTTAAAGAGTGGCAACTAATCTACAAACAGAACCGAATGAATGGACTTTGCTTATATTATTCCATGCTTTTGCTCAAAGAGAGTAACAGAGTCCAACCTTCCTGAAGGAAGAACTCTTTCAGAAAAATAAGTATTGACACACATCTTTCACTGGGAGCTCCACAAAGACCTTGAATTCCTTACCCATTGGCTTCCTGAGTCCTCTCTGGGTTCTTGTCTCCAGAGCCAACGCCTTTGCAGGGCTGGGAAAGTCTGCCTTGCTCTAGTAGGCCAACAGCCAGAAGCCCGGGGGGCCTCCAGATGCAGACACGAACGTGCAGGGTGGGGTGCACCCTAGCAGAGTATCCAGCCGGGCTGGAAAGCAGCCATGGGCGCTGCTGGAGCGGAGGCTGCAGGAAGTGGAGGAAGGAGGAAGTTATCTTGTTGGCAAGCCCCACCCCTCTTCCATTTCCCAGGAGGTCGAGCAGATGTCATCAGACGAATTTTTCCAGACTTGAATGGAAGCTCTAATAGCATTCTAACAGGAGACAGTGAGGGGTGGGGAAGAGTTACATTGTTGCCACTTTCTTTTTTCTATCCTTAAGCCCACACTTAGGAGCAACAATAGCTGCCCTGCTATGGTGTTAGCTTGTGCATTGCTCTGCAGGGCTCCTATCAGCAAGAAATTATCACCAGGAGAACCGAGGCAATGTGACACTCTCACGCATGCTGCTTGACTTCGTCCAGGATGGGATGGAGACGTGGCTTCAGACACATCTGAGGAGAGAAGGTGGGGAAGGGTGTGTCAGCCAAAAGACTTCTGCCAGCACGATGGCTTCCAGCTAGTTGCTCAGCCCGATCCAAAAATGTGTTGCCTGTTTCTCTGTTTATGAATTATCCTTCCCCGAACAGAACAGCTGGGGCATTTTGTTCTCCATTCTTTGAATACGGCTGAGCTTTCCAATTCTTTCCTCTCCACAGTTTAACACACACAGCAATAAAAGAGAGAGCCATTTTCTGTCGTATTTCCTTAATGATGTAGTATCTGGCAGCCTCTCCTCCTTCACTGAAGCTATCCTTGGGAAAAGTTCTCATTCAAACACTCCAAAAGTTGTTTTTAACCAGTGAGTCCCAAGACTTTGACATCTTTGGGGGCAATCTGGTTCTTATTTTAGCTGAAACTAGTTTATGCTCCCAGAACAAAAGAATGCCAACAATCCGGCGGTCCCTCACCCTGCTATGTCACCAGCCAGGGTCCTCCTGAGCACTGGGACCAGCACAGTGTGGCTTCGGGAGGTTGGGAACCGAGAGAGGTCCCAATGGTGGTGCAGGGCATCTGTTTTTAATTGGTCTCATTCTGAGTTTCCATGGGGTCGTGCAGCCAGTCAGGAGTCTGCTGAGACCCGGTGTGCATCCAGCCCTCAGAGATGAGAACCTGGATGTGGTCAATACCGGGCTAGCGAGGGGGAAGGCTTTTACAGTGAAGATCATGCATGCGATATGGATCAAAGGTCTGGATGCAAAATGGTCCTTTTGAAAGGGCATACCTACAGTCTGCCCTTCCCAGGACCCCACAGGCACCGGGGGGATGCGGAACACCACACCCGGGGGTACCTGAGGACCACCTGAAAGAGGGCAGGGTGTCCCAACTTCCCGGATCCCATCACTAATCCACAGTATGCCTGCCCTTTGTCATTATATCTCAGCCTTCACTTCTATCTAAGCCTTTGAAAAGCCTTTCTTTTTCTAGGTAGAAGCATTTTTACTGTTTTAGGCCATCATCCAAGAGAAGATGACCCATTATGAGTCATTAGCCTCATCCTAACTCTCTCTGACTTTTTTGCTTCCCTCTTCTCATCCTTCTTTTCTTCTTTCCCTCATTCAGTGGGTCAGCCTATAATTATTGAATTATGTGCCTAATTATCCTGGGGCACTTGAGGAGAGAACAATGACTCCGTTAGAATGGGTGACCTGATATTGCCGTAACACACAACCGCAAGAACTACATGCCTTTAATGTCCAACACTCTCCTCCTCATGCTTCCTATCCCCTGAGGCTCGGTGGAGTGTTCTGATCACGAAGCCCTTAGGGACCCAGGCTGATCAGAGCACCAGGCTGCCACGCAGGGCAGGAAGGCTGCAGACAGAGTGTGGTGAGGATACAAAGAGAGTTACTGGGGATGGATGACTGATTGGCTGGTCAGGCGGTCCTCTCTGAGGAAGTGACTGTTGAGCTGAGACAGGGGGTGTGAGAAAGAGGCAGCCTTGGGAAGATTTAGTGGCAGGCAATTTAGGAAGGACCAGCAAAGTGAACACCCTGTATTAGCAACAGTCTCGGCATCCAAGGAGCTGGAGAAGTGTCAGTGTGTGCACCACAGTGAGTGAGGAGGAAAGTGGCCAGACCCTTTGCACCATATAGGCCAAGGCAAAGATTTAGTTTAGTTTAGTTTAGTTTAGTTTAGTTTAGTTTAGTTTAGTTTAGTTTATCTCTAAATCTACCTTAGCACACAAAGTCCACCTAAGCTTCTAGAGATGTCAAGCCCTTTCAGAGTTGAAATCTTTGTTGAGATGCCCTCACTCGTCTTTCCCAACTCAACTCACTCAGGAAATCATCACCCTCTCCAGGAAATCTCTAACACCTCACTCTGATTAAATGGCTCGGATCACAGATACTGCCGATTATGCACTCGCTTGAAGAATCCTTCACTACTACATGCTGCTGGAGGGCAGAGATCAAGTCCCCGGCACAATGCTGCACAATGGTAGGTCCTGAACTGAGGGTGATTAATTAATGAGTATGCTTCTGATACTTTGTGAGATTAGGCAGTATATGGGACAGAGCTTGATAAAGTGCTACATACATGTTATTGTCACTACATATTTTCCACATGACCTAGACATGTGTTTAGGCATATAGTAGACATATAATAATAGATATAGTGATTAATAAAGACCTTCTTAATTGATTCAGAAGAAGCTTAGCTTGCTTCAACAAGATATGCAAATGTGGGAATATAAAGAGACTGTATTGATTATATCTATACCAATCAATCATTAAAAGCTCTGCCCACATTATCTCATTTAATTTTCACAACAGCCCTACGAGATGTAAGACTGGAGCTCAGAGAAAAATTAGTAAATTAAATGAGTTGAGACCTGTCACACAGTAGGTACTCTATAAATATAGCTATTATAATCATTGTTTGTATTATTATTACTGAAAAGGAGGGAGTGGGCCTTGGGCAGTATATTCTATGCAGGTAGAACAGTATGGTCAAAACAGAAAGCAGAGCCCAAGATAGGAGAGCTTCAAAAAGAGGCAGGAGATCCCTTGGTGCAGAGAGCCTTTAACTCTTAGGAGGTCTGGGACTCCTCTGAGACTGGTGAATCTCATGGACCCTCTCCCCAGAAGTATGTACTTACACACAAAGTTTTCACAGCTCTTCAGATTAGCAGACACACAGAAGCCCACCCACGGGTTCCAGAATAATAAATAATAATGATGACTACATAATGCTAACTATATGTCATACTCATATACTTCACACACTTTCTCATTGAGCAACTATGATTAATTCCTTTTATGCAGACAAAGAAACGGAGACCAGGAAGTTAACTAACTTGCCAAAGATCACACTAAAGTATGAGAGTCAGTAAGTGACAGCGAGTGGGGCTGAAACCATGCTGGCTCCACCACACCCACTGCCTCTCAAGCCCCTGCCCCCCTCCTGCATTCCAAGGAGAGATTTGCCCTTTTAAGAGCAGCCTCTTCAACCAATCAAACAAAACCATGGGTCACCTGCTCCTTTTACCTGGTACTTGCAGGCCAAGACGTTTTCCCAGCATGACCTTGAAAGTTAAAACCACTTGATGCTACGGCCATCCTGACAGAGAAAAAAACTGATTCCAGAGTTGTTACTGAGAACCATGCAAATCCTTTGAAATAATGAACAGCCTCACTCGAGCAGAAACTCCCTCCCCACCCGTCTCTTCATCCCCTCTCCCGGGGAGTGTGGAAAAATTCCTTTCTACCTCAGAGTATCAGATGTATTGATGGCTTAAGCTGTCACCTACTGTACGCCTTCAGGTTTACTACCAATTCTGCTCCATTAAGCCCAGCAGTGTAACGGAGAAGAGAGGCCAAGAACTGTGGGAAGGTCTCAACTAGCAGAGACAGGTAGCACACCCACAATTAATTATACACATTTATTGGAGAGCTGGTAAGCAAATCAATGTCATCGATGATTTATTCCCTAATTTGCTTTGAGTATGCACCTCATAAATCAATAATAGAAAATGGCATTAAAGCATTGGTGTTAACTGTCAGCAGAAGGCAGTGTACCAATTCTTTTAATTAAAAGAATGTGTGTGGTGAATATGTCCATGTGTTATATTAGATATGTTACATTTTAAAATTGCTTTTTCACATCAAAGGAAATGCTCGGAGTTTGGAAGAAGATGAAGAACTGTAAATTCACAGTAAGCGGCAAGAGTCCTGGCGTTCCTGGGTAATGAATGGTAATTTGACATGTAGCCTCATCCAAGAGCATTCTGGGAATGGAGATGATGTTCTTTGGGTCCAGGCCAGGCTAAATGAATCCAGAATGAGAGCCATTGCTGAGACTCCACCAGAAAGTCATAAAAGACAATGAGTTGCGGCACTGTGTCTTTTGGGGTACCAAATAAAATTGATTCCACCTTTACCAAGGAGGAATGTACGGACTGTGGACATTAAGTGGTTATTCAAAATTAAGACCGTGAAGATTAGCAACTCTTTCACCTTCCTGCAAAGTTCTGAAGATTAAGTAACTTTTTTAGAAAAGAAGTCAACTAATATTATTATTAAAAGTCACACTATTCACCTCGGTGGAGAAGAAAAGCAGCCATTACAATAGAGCATGAATTTCTATTTCAGTCTTGCCTAAATGATGATTGTTAAAATATCCTTTTAAAAGAGGAAGGCTGTTGCTAGAATGCAGGAACACCCTTGTCTCAAGGAGAATAAAGACTGCTAGCCAATCAATGCTTCTGGCCTAAAAGCACAAGGTTAAGAGGCACTGCAGTTGACTGGGTATGACCTCAGAGTCAGATAGACACAGGTTGGAATCCTGGCTCAACGAAATGCCAGCTGCGTCAGCTGGGGAAGAGCCCTTTAAACTCCCACTGTCTTCATTTTTCATCTCTAAGGACGGCACGAGAATGACTATACTTTACAGGATGGTGGTGGGATTACATATAAATTAATTACTAGAGTCCTTTGGCCTCTAGTAATGCTCAAGAAATGGTCAACGACAAAATAAAATAGGTCGAAACGAGCATACAAAAACCAACTGTGGAGGACAAAGCAGGAAGAATGAGGTGCGTATTACAAAGCCACACCCTGAGGTAAGGAGGAGTCAGTGTTCACACCTGAGGGTGGAGAAATTTACTGGACTTATCTGGGCTGGAAGGAAGGAGAAAGAGACTGGGAGGGGAATACAATTCTTGAATAAAGAGCCGCCTGACTTTGGGGTGGTTGCTTCCCAACTGGAGCCTCAATTCATAGGAAGTAAAATGAGAGCTTTGGGCGGGGACGATCTTTGAATCCCTCCCTGTTCTAGAGATTTTGAAGTGTGTCAGTCAGAGGTTGAAATGGGCTGAGGATTTCCTGACCTCCAGGGGATGATATGTACATTTTGTCCCTGCCTTTAGATTAGTGTTAGGTACCCTTTTCTTAAGTTCCTTTCCAAAATCTCATCCTTCAAACTAGGCCTAGGAATGGGGCAGGAGACCAGTGGAGACATACTGATCCTATGTTGGGATAAGTGTTAAATATGGTTTCTTTGCTGCTGAAGGATTGTAGAAATGGAGGCCCTGGTGAATATCCAACAATGAGCTATAATTCTGAGTGTGCCCACATGCCTGCAAGTGCACCACGTGCTGTTGAGGATGTCAGGGGGAAAATTAGCAAGTTGGGAGAAGGAGCTGGCAGGGTCCTCTTAAGTAAGCTCCCTGCCTGTACTCATACCTTGTTCTACACAATCTTCTCTCTCTGCCTGAGATACACTTTTTGCCCTGGAGCTCTCTTCCTGAGAGACCCTTGCACAGTTCTTTCAGAGTCTAAGGGAAATGGCACCCTCCCCAGGAAGCCGTTTATGTTTCTCTCAAATAGAGGCAGTCTGTCCCTAATCTTCCCCAGCACCGTGCGGTGCTTCCCAGCTGCCCACGCATAACCTGCTCATTTGTGTTACAGCCCTGCCCCGATGCCTCCTTCAGGGTCCACGCTTGTCTACCCTACTTCGGGGTCCATGGCAAAGGGAGTCACGCTATCTGCAGAGCAGAGTAGTTAAGAACTCCGGAGGAAGATGATCTGATAGGATCATGCCTAACTGGGTGATTTGGAGCACGTTACTTCATTCCTCGTGTGCTTTCTCACCTGTAAAACGAAGATACCGGTCTGCAAATTTGGGTTGGATTCCCTGTCAATGCTCTCCTGGTATTTTGTATTTATTTCCTTTATGGTGTCACCAGAACATCAGTGTTTTTCCTTGAATTCGTTTGCCCGTTCTCACTGGACCCAATAAATGCATGAGCAACAGTTTTCAGTACAGCAAAAACCCAAAAAGTTTAATATTGAATTGGCCAATCCAAAGACGGAGAGATAATGCTAAAGTCTCGACTCCCCAGTGGTATGTAGGTTACAGATTATATAAGGCAAAATCACAAGACACTGTCAGTTAGGGGTTTGTGGTGGTGCTGGGAGCTAACTGGTCAGAGGTGAGGTAAAGGTAATGAATCATTTCTTGAAGTCTGAAGGACAGTCCTGAGATCTTTTCCTGTGTCTGTCCTCTGTCCTGTCTCATGAGAAAGTAACCAGGGGGTCATTCCACCTTAGGGCTCAGGCACTGAAACCTAACTTAAGTCAAGGTACTGTCTTTAGCCTGCCAGAGGTTCAAACCCTGACATGGTTCGAACCATTAGGTCAGGGTTCCTGCCTTCTGGTGCCTCAGGGGTTGCTGAAGGTAAGGGAAAGGCTAGGTCTCTGACGAGGAGAGAGAAAGGGGGCGGGGAGGAGATGATTTCTAAATAAATCTGATTTCTCAGATTTAAAACTAAATTTAATCAGTCATAAGGAGCTGCAGTTTCAATGGTACATAGCATAGATGTAGGAAGTCATTGATTAGGTAGTTAATGTTCAATATACAGCTTCTCTTTTAGAGCACAAACTCTGTTGGGACCGAAACCACATCTGTATTATTCACTGCTTTATTTCAAATTTCTAGAAACTTTTTGAATGATTGGAGGAAGGAATGAATAAAAGAATGAACATACGTATGGATGAGTTATGTACTTGTCATATTCTCCTACTAGAAGGTTAGTCTTTTGAGGAAAGATTGCATATTTCTCGTTTTTACACCCCTCACAGTGTCAAACATGGAATAGGTGTTGAACATTAAGCAGAATTGAATTGAATGGCCAGTTCTGTGGGGGAGCAGGTGCACTCTGAAGGGGCAGTGAGAACTCCCCCCGTAATTTCTCAGTATCCTTCTGAGCCAGACCATTGTCTTCCTGCTGTTTTTTTTTCCTTAGCCTCTCCCCCTGTAAAAGTAGGGTAATTGGCCCATGCCATGCAAATACTACTTAACTATAACCCTACCCCAGGCTGTCAGAACCCAGGGCAAACCTTGTCCAGTTCCCATGACCTCATTAAACGAATCATGGGTCATGCTAGACCACACCCTTGGTCACTCTAGCTCGCTGGTACCCAGAGCGGACATCAGGGCTTGGAGAGTCCCTGCTCATTCAGTGGAGCTGCACCTCCAGCCACACTTGCAGGGTTTTATTAAGAAAAATTTTGTGTTGACTAACATTGCATGCCATTGTTTCAGGTAAACCCACCCCAGACATATTGAGCCTAAAAATCTGGACTTAAAGTGCGTGGATCTTAAAATGGGAGTTCTTTTAAAAATTTTGGATCTGTCATTCCAAGCATTTGGGAGTGAGTTAGTATTTATTACTCTCTTATATAGCTGTATAAAGCACTGAACCTGAGATCTGAAAAACATCTAAAAGACCATACACACACACACAGAGTTATAAATATATGGCCATAGATACATTTTCATTGAAACAGGCATTCATTACCCCACTCCACCTCAAACATGGTACTACATGCACCAAAGACTCAAATACAAACATGAACATGAAACAGACCCAACTCCCAATGATCTCACTGATAAGCAGGGGAAATGATACCATAAAAATAATTCATATCAATGAGAACGTCTTTGGATTCAAGTAACAGAAAATGCTAATTAAGACTGGCTTCAGGTTGTCAAGGAATATGTATAAAGGACAGATGGGCAAAGCTGAAGAGGGGTAGGATCGAGGGTGGGAGGTGGGAGGAAAATGGAGACAACTGTACTGGAACAACAATTTAAAAAAAAAAGAAGAAAAAACTGGCTTCCATAATTGGGAAATGTGGCAGCAAGTCCAAAGGTAGGGTAGAGTTTGCAGATGAGTGTGTGAATTCAGGGCTGACAAAACCATCAAGAATCCAGATCCTCTCCATGTCTCCGCTCTGCGTCTTCAGTATTGTCCTCTTTCTCAGTTTAGGAGGTCACTCAATTCCTTTGCACCAGTTTCAGATCTAGGTAAGGTCATTTCCACAGGCAAAACTGAGGCCATCCCTTCTGTTGTCTTCTTTGTAGAAGACAGGTACCGTCCATAAACCTCTTCCATTTCATTGTACAGATCTGGGTCTCATTTCCATCCTTACTTCAAGTGGCAAAATGGGTACGGGACCACCATGGTGAGGACTTGCCCCTGAAGTTATGCATGTGGTTCCTGTGAGAGATCTAGATACCGAAATATCACTGGGGCTCTGGAACTTGAGAAAAAGGGAAGAGAGATGGAAGGAGGGCAACCAACATGCATACTGAATATTTAATGTTAACTTGGCATTTGATGGTATTCAGGCTTTTCATACTCATTATCACTTGAATATAAATTCCATGAGCTCAGGGACCTTTTGTTAAGTTTGTTCCTAGGATGTATCATAAAAATAGAGAAAGTACCTGGCACACAGTAGATATTCAAGAAATATTTGTTGAATGGATGAAATATTGAGTGAATTATTGCATCCTTACTTAACAAATGTGGAAACAGAAGTTGAGAATGGTTATATGGGTTACCCCATTCTAATTATAGAATGTTCTAAGAAGGATTTGAACTTCTATTTGTTAGACTTCAGATCGAGTGTTTGTGTGAGTCATTTTGGCTTAGCTGCCTTGTTTACTAGAAAAGTACAGATAAACTGTTCTGGAATTCCCAAGGACATAGGTATTAATTCTTACTGGAAGAGTTAAGAGGCTTCATATAGAAGGTATGCATGATTTCTGTATGGAAATTATAGAATTCTTTCTAGCTGGGATCAAGTCCAGAATTCTAACTTTTCTTGTAATAGTCACAATCATGTGATCTCTATGCGAGCATAACAAAAACATTTTATTATTTTTCTTTTAAAATCTTTGTGCTATTTTCAGCTTCCTGTTGGATTTTTATCAGCTTCTATCTTATTATGTCAACATTTACCTTAAGTTATGATGTGAAATTGGCTTCGTACTCTGGACTGGTGTGCCTGGACCATTTCATTCACCAATATAGTCATTCAACAACTATTCACCGAGCACATCTTGGGCCATGCAGTATTTTAAGTGCAGAGGACACAGCAGGAAACAACACTGGCCAAGCATCTGTTTGTACACAATGCTGGGCGGTGCTGAGACCTATGAAGAGGAAAGAAGTAGTGGAAAGGGTAGAGGCCCAGGGTGGTGGGGGAAGGAGAGGGTGCTTTTTTATACACAATAGTTAGAGACAGTCTCTCAGCTAAGGTGATATTAGAGCAGACTTAGGTGAAAAGAGGAAGTGAGCCCAGCAGTTATTAGGGTGAAGAACATTCCAGAATGACAGACCAGGAAGCACAAAGTCTCTAAGGCAGGGGAATGCTTGATGTATTTGAGGAATAGTGAGGAGGCCAGTGAGACCAGAACAGGAGTGAGGAGGTAGATGATGGTGAAAGGTGAGGTCAGAGGCTGCCCCGAGCAGGTCGATGAAGGTTCATAGATGTGGCAGGCACGGGCCAAGCCAGGGGAGGTAGAGGAACATGTATATCCCTCAAATCAACCTCACTCCATTTCACCTAAGGGCAGAGGACACACCGGCAAAGGCCATCACACAGCATCCACAGCACAAATGACATTATTCCAGCTCAGCATCTGAGAGAAACCACGTGGCATAGTGGTTACAAGGCTGGACTGGAGAGTCAGAAAGGCCTGTGATAGAATTCAGCTTCTGTCATATACTTGTCATCACATACTTTGTCCCCGGGCAAATTATGTAACCTTTCTGAGTCTTAGTTTTTCATCTTAAAATGTGATTGTTGTAACTACTTCATACTGCTATGAGGACTAAGTGAAATAATGCATGCAACACAATTAAAACAGCGTCTGGCAAGTAGTAGGTGTTTGATGAAAGCTCGCCATTGCTATCACCATCATTACAACTGTGATTATCCACTGGTATTCACTCAGCATCACAGACACACTCAGTAGGTAATGCTCTTCCCAAGGCAGGATAACGATTCAAGACAGAAAGGAGTCTTCCCAGAAACATAAACCATGCACACTTGCAGAAACAGCAAGGGTGTCTGTTAATGAAAGTCAGGCAGCCACACTAGACAGCTAGAAGCTGACGTCCCACCAGAGGTCACAGTGGATGGAGGAGAAGAACAAAGCACCCTCTTTGACAACCCTAGGATGCTGCCTGGGCTTCCACACCTAATAAGCCCAGGGCACTCTCTCAGCATCCTGAGAGTAGACTGCTGTTGTTGCATGTTCTCCAAAGAGCCAAATATGACTCATCCAGACAGCACACCTGAGCCTCTGGTTTGGGCCATGGTGGAGGGCAAAGGAGTGGGGAGCCAAGGTAAGGCCTGGAGTGGATGCGGGTGACCTTAATGTAGGGAACCCCAAAGCCATTCTGCCTGTCGCCCTGCACCATAAGGACAAAGGGGGCCCATTTGTCTTTATTGTACTGGGTCTAAGGAGCTTCATGGTGAGGGCTGGAAGGTGATTGTGTACCTGGAGCAACGAGGGCATCAGGCAGAAGGAAGGGAGATGACACAGGAATGAGAGGCACCAAAGGAGCTGGGCTTTGAAGATCGCTGATAGCCACCCTCAGCAACGTGGAGGAAGACAAAGGCATCTCATTCTATTCCCTGGTTCCTGGCTCTTCCTTTCTGACCAAAACAAGGGAAAACAACATATTTTATTACTGGTGCACTGTACAGTTCAAGAACACATTTTGGGAGCAATCCTTTCTTAAAAACTCACTGTGTGTCAGACCCTCATGTCAGTCCCTTGGACTCTCTCCAGCTAGGACTCCTGTTCCTACCACATAAAGGCTTAGCCCTTCCCTGAGGGCTGACTTCTGGAGGTTCCCTTGTGATGCATTTTAACTAACATTGGAGACCTCCTGTGTGACAGGCAAGCACAGCTCCTGGTAGCAGGATGCAAAGGTGCAGAAAACTGAGCCCCCAGCCCCACATCTCAGTCCAGCCACACTCATCAGAGCTTCGCTTGCTCCCACCGCCCACGAGCACATACCTTCCTAGTTCAGCGGGCTTCCTAACCAGCTCTGAGTTCAACTCGATGCTACCACTCACCAGCTCTGTGACCTCAGGCGGGAAATGCATTCTCTTAGACCCTGTGTTCTCATCTGCAAAATGAGAATAGTCTCTCCTGTCCTGCCCACCTCAGCATGGTTGTTGTATATCCCAGAGACAACAGTCACAGAAGACTTCCAAGAAATCAAACATTCTATGAAACCCAAACACCAAAAAGGGCTCAACATTGCTTGGGTGGCATGCATAGGAAACACAGACGCTTTAGGCACAATGGGATGGCATCAATGGTGAAGTTCTAGAAACTTATAGTGTTCCTCTCAGCTTTATTCCAAAGTGTTGGTTAAATCCACTGGCCACACATAAGGGACTAAAAGAACATCCAGAACCAAAGTAAGTATTCCTGAGCACCCACACAACTTCCTTCCTGTCTCTCCTCAAGTGACTTGTTTTTAGTGGAAGCAGATTTCCTCTTCCTGTCTGGGAAACTCTGTTTACAAAAACTAGCCCTGTAAAGAAAGCAAAAAATAAGAAAAAAAAAACAACAACCTGTTGCCACCAACCAGCCTTGGAATTTCACCAGATTACCCTTCTAACCTGAACCAAAATAGGCCATGACTCATCATTTGTGCTTGGGGGTTCCATTCCCCCTTTATCTTCCCAAGACATCACATCCTGTGTGATTACCAGTAAAGGCAAGCTGTAGAGATGCCTCCATGGGGAAAAAATGAGGGAAAATTTTTATTTTGGGAAAGTCCATCCCCAGAACACTTCCAATATCTAAGCCCCCCTCCAGGAGATTCTCTACCATCTCATTTTGGTCCAGCACTTTGTGCTTCCCCGTTACGTCCGCTCATCCAAGTCAAATTTTCTCTCAATCCTTACCCCCCCACCTCAAGTCAACAGATTCTTGGCTGTGTGACCCTAGACACAGCTCTTCAAACCTTAGTTTCTTGATCTGTAATATGGGGTTAATAGTTGTAGTTGTAGCCTATATTGACAGAGTACTTTGTATTTGTCACATATGCGCTCATTTCATCCTCCAAAGAAGCCAGTGAGGGGTAAGCTGTTCCTATCTTCATCCTACAGGTGAGAACACTGAATCACATGACAGTAAGTTATCTGCAAAGGGGCAGAGGGAGATCCAAATACTGGCAGTCGGACTCATGGTTTTAACCATACACTTCAGCCAACTATCCAATCCATCAGCATGTTTTCAGGGTTAAAAGAGATAACTGGAAAGTGGTAAGCGTTTAATAAATATTGTTATATTATTGGATGATAATAGGTCAAAGTACCTGTTATAGAAACTGATCCATAGTAGGCCTTCAAATTATTTTAGTCACTTTCTTTTCCATACCTTTTCAAAGGAACCTCCCCCACCCCATGACCTTCCCCTCAGGTAGCCCAGATTGTGCTGTTTGAAGGTTATTCATGAGAATGTTCAAGTGCTCAATTTCTAAGTAATGTGAACCAATGAGGCGGCTGCTGTTTTCCAGATGGTGCTTTAGTTCAAAGTCACTCAGAGTTTCTGCAACAGCTTCTAAGACACCATGGTTCTTGCTGGAAAGCACGGTTGTTCTTTTCAATGATGGAGCTCCCGGTAGAGGAACATTCCTGCCCTGACCCACTCTTACTTTTTCTCTCACTTCTCACCAAGGAAAGAGGAGAGGTCTACCCAACAATGAGAATGAGGGGACAAGTTGGCACGCTACTCTCAGTCTCTGGATTCTCTCTTTTCTGATCTGGCTGTGGAGAGAATATGTCCTGGTCCCCCAGCATCCTGGGGAAAAGGACTTACTGTTGTCCAGCTATGCCATCAGCGACTATGAGGATAAGTGTGTCATTCAAAAACGTGTTGAACTCTTGCTGTGTCTCCCACAGGTCCAGTCCAGTCAAGTTGTGTCAATAATAAGAATGTATGTTGACCTCTGTGGTAGACATTAGTGCTGTACACCAAATACTTCCTCTTCTTCTCCTTCTGGGCACCAGCTTGGAGGACACTTTCATGGACCTCTTCTGGCAGGCAAGGTCATGTGTCTAGTTGTGGCCAATATTTTGGGAGTAAGGGCAACATGTGTGGACTGTGGGATAAGAGTTCAAAATTTATGCAGACTCCTGGTTTCTAGTCCAGTGAGTAAGAAGCTTCCCAGTCTTTGCTCAATCCTAACAATCAGTAAAAAGCTGAACACACTGAAGAATCAGCAAGTCTTCTAAGATCTGGCAGAGAAGTGAAGTCACAGGGCAAAGCACTGCACTGCCCCAAAACTGGAGAGGAAGACAGGCAGATACTTGTTGGAGCAGAAGCTTCCACTGGAAACTGAGCCTGGGGAGAAAACCTGAGCTACAGTTGGAGAATTGCTGGAGGCTCCACGTAGACAACACTGAGAGACAGAAGCCCCAGAGCAACCCAGTTACAGAAGAGCTCTCACACTTCTGTGAGTTTGACCTCCAGGAACTCTACCAGGCCCTGCCAGTGGATATTGGAGAAAAATGTCCTGGGGGAAAATGCCAGAGCATTTTGTTCTTCTTCACAAGATCTGCCCTCAGGAAAAACTGTTTACCATAGCCTAACCTGCTGGAGTTTCATCAAAGCCTAGCCTACTTGGGGGAAGGGGATACTCAGCTCCAGACCCCACTGGCCATCTCATCCCACCTAAAGGGGGAAAAGCTGAGAAGCACAGGTGATGTCCACAGTCCAGGGGTGCAGGCCCACTCAAGACTGAGGCTTTCCTAAGAAGACTGTGGAATACGTCTCCCCTCCCAGCATCTTACCACTATGTCACCAAAGGCCTGTTTGCCATAGCTTTCTTCACCCCAGACATCAAGTTCCAATTTCAACAGAAAATCACAAGGCATAGTAAAACCCCAAAACAACAACAACAAAAACCCACACACACATTTAAAGAGACTGGATAAGCATCAGAATCAAATATGGTAGTGACATTGGAATTTCCAGACCAGGAATTTAAAATAATTATGATTAATAGGCTGAGGGACCCAATGGATAAGGCATACAGGATATAAGAACAGATGGACAGTGTGAGCAGAGAGATGGAAATTCTAAACAGGAATACAAGAGAAACGCTAGAGATCAAAGATATTATCACAGAAATAAAGAATGCCTTTGACAGGCTCCTGAGGAGACTGAACACGGCTGAGGAAAGAATCTCTGAGTTGGAGGATGTGTCAGTGGAAACTTCCAAAACTGGAAGCAAAGAGAAAAAAAGGACTAAGAAACACTCCAAGGACTACCCAAGGGCTGTGGGACAACAGCCCAAGGGTACAACATATGTGTAATGGGAATACCGGAAAGACATAACCTGCACCAAGCAGAGGTCACCAAATATTTTCAGGGTTTGGCCCAGTTTGATGAGAGCATATATATCTAGCCCTTGCTGCTATTACATCTATGGCTTTCTGTGTGTGTGTGTGTGTGTGTGTGTGTGTGTGTGTACACGTGCACACTGGAGCTTGGAGGCAGGTGGTAGAATATCAATGCAAAAATTGACACACCGCCTACTATTTTGTAACCTACTTTGTGACATGTGCCAAATAACTTCAAATACATTATCACTTTCAATCCTCACAATTACCCTGAGAAACCAAATGTAATTCTTATGCTTATTTTATCCAAACTGGGTTCAATGGCAAGTTTCTCAAGGTCATGCAGTGGATCTGTGAGGAAGCCAAGTTTGGAACATGTATCCGTCTCTCTTCAAAGCCTCAGCGTACTGAACCACTATGTTCATCTGGCTTTTAATTTTTCACTTCCTGCACGGCCTGGAAAGATGGTCAACACATGGCTGGGCCTCCATAAATACTTTTGTATTTACTGAATCTTAAGATAGATTGCTGTTAAAACATTTTAAAGTGCTTGTTGTGTTATCAGCACTTAACTCAATCACAGTGCCTAGCACATAGTAAATGTTTGATAAATAATTTTGGTTTGAAATGTGGACTATTACATCTCAATAGAACATCGTGCTACACACTGTGGTGACTCCTATTTAACAACAGGTGGCATTTCGCATTCCTATTTGCAAGCATTAGTTGTCTATTTTAATATAATGTGATGTTTTTATTTTATAAGGAAAGATAAAGTATAGCTGAGTGGAAAAGAATACTTTCTTTGATCAATTCTTTCTTCTTAACCAGGAAGTCTAATTACTCAGCCCAAAATTGCATTAACTTCTGTACCACTTATTTCCTCCATGCACAAATAGAATATACACTAATTCTGGGAGAACAAATCGCGTCCTAAGTGTTGACAAACCTAGGGCAAGGAGAAAGGAGAAGTGAACCCTCAGTGGTCTAGAGCATTCGACTGTTTTGTAGAGAACGAACTCTGCTCCACACTCAGCCGCTGGGCCCTTGGAGGCTCACCCCATCCTCTCTCACCACCACTCCCAAGCTCCAGGAGGGGGCATTTCACCTCAGCCTGACCTTCTGATCTATTACCCAGCTTCACGGCACAGTAATTTGTTCTGTACCTGATTTGTATCATTTTAGGTTTCATCAGAGCTAGACCAATGGTGGCTTCATTCTGGATCCTGCATGGGAAATGTTGGGTAAGAAGAGCTTTCTCTGCTCTGGACTGGAACCTTAGAGGATAGAAGCCTGTGGCTGCTGACAGCCATCTTGTCGCACCAGGAGGGAGCTGGCCTGCGAATACCACGGATGCAGAAGAAAGCTATCGTTTCTAAAGATGACACTTAGCTCTGCAGAACCAGCCTCTCTTGAACTGAAATCTACTCAGCTTCATACAGGCATCCTAACAAATTTTCTGTTATGCTCAAGCCAGTTTGAATTTCCATCATTTGCAACCCAAGAGTCCTAAGAAGAAGGGGACCAAGCAGTTACTGTGTCCCACTTGCTTGGGGAATATCGTTTCACTTAAAACTGTCACAACATCCTTAGGAAGTATGTATTAGTCTTCCCTATTTGATAAACAGGAAAACTAAAACCCAAGGAAGCTAAGAAACTAAGCACACATGATTAAGAAGTAGTTGAACTTGGATTCACTCCTACCTCTCCTTGGTTCTAAAACCCAGGTTCTTTTAACTACTGAATGTAGAAGGAGCAAGTTTCTGTAATAAATCACCCATTCTAGTGGGGTGTGTGGAAAGCACACTAAACAGGAGAGACAGATTTCTGGCTTTTGCGGGGGTGGGGGGCAGTGGTCTGGCTGCTTTTACCTTTCATATGACCTTGAACACTTTTCCTCTCTAAATCCCACAGGGCTTTGTTTTTGTTTTCGTGTGCTGGTCTATAAAACCATGAGGTTTGGATGAGATACTCATGATTTTAGTTTGTTCCAGCCCCCAAAAATGTATAATGTCAATTCTTGACTATTTTCTTGAAATTCCCGAATACTAGAATAACCAGACATTGAAGCAAGCCAATAGGCAAAGGTTCCCTCCTTAAACCTTCTCTCCTAATTTGGGCAAATGAATGAGCTATGTGTAATTAAAACTGCAAAAATAACAAGCTTCCGGCCAAGTTCTACCCTTACTTAACCAGACTCTTGGGGGTTGATTTCGGGGGACTGAGGGGGAGCAGCGGATGTTGAACCCAAAGTGGAATTTGGCCTGATATATGGATTCTTATAATTTCCAAATGATGTCAGTGCACTTATTTGAAAGACTGAGAAAGTGCTGAGTTTAGTCTGTTCACCTCCATAAAGAACAACTGGAAACTGCTGGGCTGGGGCCTGTGTCGACCAACTGACAAAACTAAGAACGCTTTTGGCAGGGCAAAGTCATTCAGGGAAGATCATGCCCAGATGATGTCGATTTATGATGGTGGCCTTCCTTTCTGAATAATAGTTTGTTCTGAGATAAGGAATACCAGCCCTGTTCTCATCAACTGGCTCAGAGAAAATGGATCTGCTGAAAAGTTTCATCATCTGTTGATTCCAGAAACACTGAGGTTACAGAAATTTCAACAGCAGCTGAGAGGGGCCGGAGTTAAGTGCTCATTCAAAAGAGAATCAGCAAGCTATTGGGAAAAAAAAAATCTGTCTAGTTAATGCAACTCAAAATAGAGTTGTGGTTCTAATTAGCCAGATAATGACTTTGCATTCCTGTGTCCTTTTGCCTTTGAGTTGGCCTGCATTGGATTCTAGGCAGAGTTTTGATGATATGAAGTTGGTGTATGTGCAGGGTACTCAAGAATTTCAACATTCTATCTTTATCGTCCATCCCCTCCCCCAGGAAGTTCCTAAAATGGTAAAGTATAGCGGGCCAGAGTGGACCCAGATGGATGAGGTAGGTGTAATTAAAGGCCTAGGTTCAAATCTTGTTTAATCACCAGTGAGAACACCTTGGTCAACTTTTTCATCTGAAAAAAAGAGAGAAGGAATAATAATAGGACCTTCTCATGGGGTTGCGATAAAGATTAAATGAGCTGCTTTTTGCAAAACACTCACTATTTTGGCAGGTAGTATGCATGCAATAATTGCTAGCTATTAATCCTGAAGATGCTATACACATAGGAAACAAGACCAAATATACACAAGGTTAAATTTCATTTTTATTGGGACCAGTGCTGACATATCCAAAGTGGAGCTCTGATAAGACTGAGGGCAACGTGCAACCTAGTTGACTTGCCTACAAAGGCTCTTCCCACCCAACTGCAAATTTGGGGCATTATCACCTTTCGGCTGGGCTGTAGGATCCAGAGGACCCGAGTTTTGATGAAAACATTTCAGAAAGCACACAAAAGGCCAGGAAAAAATAGTCAGGAATGTAGGGATCTTAGCTCTTCTCAGTGATGTCATATCAGAGCAGCGGCAAGAGACAGAAAAGAAGGTAGAAAACACAGCTGCTTGACGTCGAAAAACATAATGATCGTGCCCATTAGTAGTCAATACAGCCTGGTTTATGTTCCAGTATCTGGCCAATCAGACAAGCAAGTCCTCATCTAGAGGAGAGTGGGGGAGGGGCAGGGAAGGAAACAGAAAAGGACTTAGATATCCTTCCCCCACCTCCAGGATCCCCTTGAGCAATTCTTGAGTTGCAGTGAGTGAACCACCCACATCACACTCACCTGGGATATTTGCTAACATGCAGATATCTAGCAAACATACTGTAATGGTTCATTTGATGTATCAACTTGACTGGGCCATAGATGCCCAGCTGTCTGCTTAAACATCATCTCTGGGTGTGGCTGTGAGGGTGTTTCTGGGAGAGAATAGCATTCGGATCACTGAATAAAGCAGATGGCACTCCCCAGTGTGAGTAGGTATAGTTCAATCTTATGAGAGCCTCATTAGAACAAAAAGTGGAGGAAGTGAGAATTCTCTTTGTCTGCCTGAGACATCGATTTTTTCCCACCCTCAGACTGGGAAGTATATACCTTTGATGCACCTGGTTCTCAGGCCTTTGACTCAGACTAGAACTATACCACTGGCTTCCTGGGTCTCCAGCTTATAGATGGTCAGTTGTGGGACTTTTCAGCCTCGATAATTATGTGAGCCAATTTCTCATAATACATCTCTTTTTATGTATCTCCAAACCAATAAGTCTCTTTATATACACATAAAGTGATCTTTAGGAAATGCATATATTATTTTCTATTGTTTCTGTTTCTCTGGAGAACCCTAATGTTCATACTGAAACTGAATCTTTTGAGGCGAGGCTCAAAAATCTGTATCGTACAAGTTCCTCAAGTGAACTGACATTTAAGAATCATTTATTTAATTCACTATGAAGTCATCGAAGAGTGGAGGAGGTATTGTAAAATGCTTTGAAGCAGTCTACTCGGGTGGGAGGGGTACTTTAATAGGAAGGAGGAGCTGAAAGGCCTGGCAGCCACTCCCAGCCCTGGGCCAGCTGGTTCTGGTTCTGGTCTCTATCACCGGCTGAGTCAGTCCGGAGTCCGGACACGCCAGGGGCTCACCCACCTGCCTCTTTCCTCGTTTGTCCATGTTGAAAAGAGGCTCTCCATCACTTCCTTCATAGGGTTCTTGTGAACATCAAATGAGCTCATTGTGAAAAAGCCTTTGAACCTTATATAAGCCAAGGAACTATTTATTTCCATGAAGTCAGAAGTAGCCACCCTTCCCCACTTCCTCTGCAGTTATGGGGAACCAGAGGTTTGCATTTTCCCCTCCACGGACTCTCCACAAAGATCACATTCACTGGATAATTGCAGACTTCATTTTCTTCAACTGTGGATTCAGTCCATCCGCAGGATGGATGCCCATAACCAGTGGGAAAGTACTACACCATTTCAGGAAAAACTTAATAAAAAAAAAAACTATCTCCCCTCATTAATTTCATTAGCTAGTTTCTATATTTTAAATCTTTCTTGGGCTCTGTGCCTGGCTTTCCAGTTATGCCGTGGACACTGCTCCCTCCCCCCGCCCCCACCCCGGATATGCTTCTACTCAACCCCAGGGTGTCTGTGTATCCCAAACTGAACTTCTGAGATTCCTTCTCTTGACTTCCTCATTTCTGCTCATGGATTCACCGTCATCCCAGCCCCTCCAAATGAAGAACCCGCCATCAATTCAGACCCCTCCACACCTAATCACTCTTTACTAGGACAGGTTCTTTCTTCTCTAAACCCACCACCACTGCCCTCAGTCTGACCCCATCTATCACGACTTTGGCTTGGGGTCATGGCTATGCAGTAGTAAAAAATGTTGTCAAATAAAGTCTAGGGCATCCACTCACAGCTGAATCATTCTTAAACAAGTGAGCATAGCAACAAGACATCATTTATGTTGTTGCATATGTGTTTGTTAGCTGACAAGACCCAAGAGAGGATTTTGGAGGTCTTCCCCCTGTGGAACCTCAGCTTTGGAACACGCTGAAAGAAGCTTCTAGCTAAGACTGAGAGCAGTGTCTCTCCTGGGAATCCTGAGATACACTGAGTGATTTTGCTTGTTTATCTCACCATCACTGCATCCTTTCCTGAAAATAAACTGCATTCCATCGAGATCATTGGAGTCATATTTTGTGTCCTACAATAACCCCCTAATGATGCAGCGCAGGAAGCTGAAAGGGACCGGTCCACAACGGCACCCCTGAGCCATGGTGACGGCCCTGGCCTGCCTCCCTCTGGAATTCTGGTTGTCTAAGATGAGTAACTAACTCCCTCACTTGAGCCATCACCAGCCAACTTTTCTGTTGCTTGTGACCAAATGCAATCTTGACTGAGAGTGAAAAGGTGAGTTGGAAATCAAGCTCAAATCTGTCCGACTCCAACATCCATTTTCTTAACTGATGCTCTATACTGTCTATGGCTTATCTGAAACAATAGCTATGCAAATGGAGAAAAAATGTGTCCTAACTTGGCCAGAGAAGGCCCAGCTAGCAGCTCATATTCTGCAGCCTCTGCTTTGAGATTACCAACCTGGACAGCCACTCCAAAAGGGGCCAGTTCCAACTTCAGTGCAGCTTGAAGCATCCTAGGACTTAATTCAGTCGTGTCTTGGCGATAGGGTTGGAGTAAGACATTGATTTCATTTTCAGAACTTTCCAGGGCCAATTCCTTTCCCTTGACTGTTCCTCCGGCCTTCCAACCTCCACCTCTGCCTCGGGAAATTTTGTGAAATCAGGACCTTGATGACTGAAGGCACAGGCTCCATCAACATTTGAGCCAGATGGTCCTGCCACTCTGGATGACAGAAAGCAATCTTCTTTGCCTCCTGTTTTAGGATACAAGGGACTCTCATGTAATTTGATCTGTATCTGAATCCTGCAGCCCGGCACCAAACCAGAAACATGGATGAAAATAAAAACAAAAGGTGGGCAGTTTTGTGCTAATCAGAACCTTGCTTCCAGGGCATGCAGGCCTAAGGGGTCAGAGTGAAAGAAAATATCACGGCAAAAGAAAAAAAGAAGAAGACGTCTGGAAGGAGTTGCAGTGAGAGAGTAGCCAGTTGACTAACTATAAAGGAATGTACCGTCAGCTTTTATCAGGTGTGACAGGGCATCTGCCCTCTGCAGCAGGTCCCATTCTCCAGTGTTTACATTCGTCACATCTCTTTTCCTTCCAAACAAAAGATGCTTGACAGTCTGAATGGATAATTTGTAAGGTGCCAGGGTTCCTCAGCCACCCAGGCACATACATTTTAGGATGGGGAGAGGGCAAGTGTCGGGCAGCAGCTACATTTTGGAGGCATTGAGGCCATGACACCCCTGCAACATGCCTAGTACAAACTCAACATATGGGGAAGCATTATTTTCATCGTGCAAAAATAAATGAATGACTCTCTCACCCGTGACAGAGGCCAGTGTTCATCAGAGCCCAAGAGGTCAAGAATGAGGCTCACATCATACCTGCAGGAAAATTTAGTGATCTTGATCTTCTGCCAGGACTAATAAGCTTCTTGTTTGCAAAAGTCTCCTTTCAGTTTTGCTGGTCCTGTCCCCACCTATTGCATGAAAAGTCAGTTTGCATTTCTCCCCTCAGGTGTTTAGAGCAGTGGGGGGTTTGCTTCCATTGTTGCAACAGAATTTAGAGGGGTGCGTGTGCAGTGCAGCGTGAGCCCGAGGTATGAGGCTCTTTTGAACTTCGAGTTCTTGATTCGTTTTGGTCACAATGGCTGGGCCTGATCCAGTTTATTTTCAGTTTGGCAAAGAACATCTAACTGTTGATCAGCTACTTGTTTGTTTCTAATCAGACCCACCGTAGGAATGCCAAACCTCCTTAGTTCAACCAATCAGCAAATCTGTTGGAGTTACTGTCTGAGCAGACACGAGATATGACTAAGACAGGAACCCAGCCATGTAGGGATGACAGGAGAGACAGAGAGAAAGAAGCAAAGGCAGTTTTATGTGTAAGTGCATGTGCGAATTTTACTTGGAAATGACTCTTTCACTGGCACAAGATTTACAAAGGGATCTGGACACAGCGAGATGTTATAAGACAGAGTGTTGCCTAGTGGGCTCTGTAGGTGACTGAGGTGTTCAGGTGACAGAAGAATCTCAATCAATCTTGGTTTTCTCATTTGTGAAGTGGATATGGCAAGGTGGACTTGTTCTGAGGATTAAACAAAACAATGCATGAAAGCATTTAGCATGGTGCTTGGAACACAGTAGGCCATCAATGCATTTTAGCTATCGTAAGGAAGGAGGGAGGGAAGAAGAAGAGGAAGAAAAAGAAGAAGGAGGAGAAGGAGGGAAAGAAGGAAGGAAAGGTGGAGGGGAAGAGGAAGGAGGAGAAGAAGAGGAAAAGGAGGAGGAAGAGGGAGAGCAGGAGGAGGAGGAGGTGAAGAGAAGACAGCAGTATAGGGAATTTTCCCAGAAAGAACTGCACTCTGGGAGTCCCAGGTGCCAGTCTCTCCTTTAGCCTACTTCCCTTGGAAACAAGACCTGACTTTAAGTATGGAATTTGCATTGAATTAACTGTAGCTTACAAATAATATGTGCTATCTCTTCTGTGCATGAAAATATTAGTGTTGAAAGGGATCTAGCATGAAAGAAATTTCAGTCTATGAAATTTTACTATGAAAACCAGCATAATGAATAATTTTAAAATCATGCACAATGTATTTCTTTAGTCACCAAAAGGAAAAACAAATGTGCGTGGAACCATTTTTACTTGTATTGGAATGCACTTAATAAACACCAGTTTATACATAACAATTTTCTAAATCAGTTGAGTCCTATCTCTAAGATCTTATACATGAGAGTATCAGGTACAAAGAGGTAAATATGGAATATGATAATTGAAACATATGGAATAATACATTTGTAAATCTCTGTATAAGTTTTCCAAATGCACTCATATGTGTTCTGATTTGATCTTCCAATGTTATTGTGAGTAGGTGAAATTGATTATTTCTATTGTCTACTTTATACATTTAAATCTTGAGAAATGACTAATAAGTGGAAGAGCTAAGATTTAGATCTAGGGTTTTCAAATCTAATTGCTATTTTCTTAGGTTTCACCGGGCTGCTTGAAACAGTTGTACACATACAGGGTAAAATATTTACTCCATTTAATACTAGAGTGAATAATATGTGTATCAGATGGGGGGAAAGAGCTACTGAGAGTTCACATTTATACATGGTGAAATTAGGAATACATGTGTGTACAGTGCGTATATAAGCTAGATACTTACATATACACACATACACACGCATATATTTTACATGTGTGTGTATGTGGTGCAATATACTTGGAAATACACATATGCACATACATGATTATATATATACAGTTGGGAAGATCTTAAATTAAATTTTATGAAGACATAAGCTGATTGCATGGAGAAGAGATGAGTGGGATAAGACTTTGGGAGAAGAATCAGAAGCAGCAAGAACTGAGAAAATGGCCCATTCAGTGTGACTATAAACAGTCTAGTACCATGGTCACCGTCCCCTGCACACCCATGGCTGACCTCGCTCCTCGACCATGACGGTCTTTCCCACGGGGCTGATGCAATCACAACGCTCCCCAAAACTGCACTTCAGGCGGCCTTGGCCATTCCATCAGAGATGCGCCTGAAGGCCTTCTCAGCACTGCCTGAGGAAATGCTCACAGCCATGATTCTCAGCAGCACTTTTCACTGGACATGGCCAACCAACCACAAGGACCTCCCATTTAGATTAATTCATTCAATTAATCACGGAAGAGTCAATACCCTCTGTCCCAACGCTAAATCCCACTTCTTTGGGTCTCACCTTAGAGACCACGTCCTCAGGGATCCAACCTTTACAACAGAGTAGCCTTCCCATCTTTTTATCTCGGCACCCTGTGTGCCTCCTTCATTGCTTTTATTTATCTGGCTCCTGTGATTTTTGCCCCCCCCCCCACCAGACTGAAAGAGGACATGATGGTCTCCCTAGTATCGCTAGCCCAGAGTATGTGTTCACCAAGTACTGATTCGATGATCGCACGAATCATTGAATCAGAAAATGAACAAATGAATGAATACTTGACTCAGAATCTAAGGCAAGAGGCTCCTGTGTGAACAGATAAACAGGCTATTAATACCGTCCACAAGCTCAAATAGCACCTGGAGCAAAGTGCTAGGGGAGAACTAAAAGGACAATGGGAAGACTTCCCAAAGAGATGATCCTTGAAAGGTGTGTAGGGATTAGCAAGGCAAAGAAGAGAGAAAGGATTGTTAAGTTCAAAGGCAAATTTAAAATGACTGAGAATGAACCCTACCCAGAGTGAAGCTGAAACAAAGGGAGTAACCAGTGGGTAGGGACAAATGAGTGGCCAGTGAGAGGACTACCCAGGCCTGTGGGGCCACATCAACAAGGACTCTTAGCTGCTGGCTTTTTCTGCCCCCTTTTGCCCAGCCCCCACCCCTCCTCCTCTCAAGCTGCCTGGCCAGGAACCCTGTTCATTTTTACAATGAACGTGCTTCTATTTGGTAGACAGTCTAAGCCCAGAAATGGAATGAGATTATCTTTGTGTTTATTTTAGTCTCACTTTAAGGATCTTATCTCTAGCAAATTCACCATCATGGTTCACCATAGCAGGACCCGATAAGAAGAGCCACTTTCAAAAACAACAAAAAAAAGCAATTATTTTCCCCAACCCCATTAAACTGTCATGAAGTTATTCCTTATTTACCAATGCAGATTCATTGCTTATAATTCACAGGCCCCAAGCAAAGAGAGCAGAGATGAAATCCTGAGGCACACAATAGTTTTGGTGTCTGGACTTTGGAGAAAATGTTTCAGGGTTTTATGAAGAATTAGCTTTCATACTAAACTTTATTAAATTCTATCCCTGAATTCTTTCCCCTTTGGAAAGGACCTTTCAGCCATTAAGCCTGGAGAACGGCCTACAATGAATGAATTCCAAATTAAATGTAGAGGAGGGCCTAGAATCCTCTGAGCACAGACAACAGAAGTCTCATTAAATGTCTATAGACTCTCACAACAAAGCCCCACTCACTTATACCCCAAGAATGGCGCCCTGAGAGACCGAGGTGGGCGAGGCCTGGTCTTGGCGGCGCACACAAAGAGGGCTGCTAGGAGAAAGCAAACACCGCTCTCCCTCGTGAGATTTTCTTCGGCCAATTGCAAAGAGAAAAATCACTTGGAAATGCCAATTAGCCTCACTTCCTTTTGTCCACTTTAATTCCTTTTCCCTTATCAAATCAAGATCTGTGACGGCTTAATTCCAGTGCAAATTCTGGGTCAAATGTTTAGAGGCCAAAAGTGGTAAAGAAAAAGAGTGAGGGAAACCCCAGCTTGGGACCCAAGTATTGCATATTTAATTTACCTTGATGTAATAACTGCATGGGTGATGCCTTCAGAAAAGACAATGATGCTTTGTGACGAAAAGAACAAATCCCTCTGATTTTACCCCGTACACCCTTCCCAGGAAGCAGAAATAATTAATCCTCAGCTGCCAGCCAGATACAGCAAACATTTTGGGACTTTTTTAGAGTTCTATTTTCAACAGTAGTTTTTTTTCTTAAAGTGTAGCAAATTTTACACAGTGACTAGAGAAACTACTCATTCTCTTCGCAGACCAAACCAGCTTAGACCAAGTATCTTCTGTGAAATTTGATTTTAGCCCAAGAGAATAATCCAGAAGGTGATGTGCAGAGGGGAAGGACTGCATGGTTTAGAGCTCCTTGGAGGCAGAATGAAGCAAGAAAAGATTCTTTAGCAAAAGGAGCACTGAGCCTTCTGTTGCCATTTAAGAAATAGTCCCTATCGAGATGTGTCAGCCCTCAGACCTAAAGCTTCTTCACATTTTAATGTGTCTGGAATTGCAATGTGTTTGACAATTAAAGTGTTCATTTACATAGTGTAGTAGTACTTATCTTGTTCCTGAAAAGTTATAATTAAATTGACAGTGAATCTCACTGTAGGTAACACTTGAATATCAAATTAACTGTTACTATGATATTATTATTTATTACTTTGAAGTAGAGTGAAGAATTGACACAGGGAGACATCACACAGGAACAGACTCTGATTGATGGATTAGTAAATGGTCAGTTAAGTGACCAGATCATGAAGGTCCTTGAGTACAATGCTTAGGATTTTGTGAATTTGTAGTCTGCAGTGTTTAATGACTTTTGAGTGGGAGAGTGGCGTAGAGAGAGACATTCACAATAGTGATATGGAAGGAAGAATGGGGGAATGAGAGCCCAGGGGAAGGGGTAGTAAAGGCAAGTGTCCCGAGAGAGTGAAGAGACCTGAGCTAGAGTGACATCGGTACCCAGATGGAGAGAAGGAACAAGATTTGAGAAATATTTAGAACATGGAATTGCCCAGTCTGGTGACTCACTGGATGCAGACAGCCTTCCTTGGTTCTCCATCCCTCACAGACATGGAAGTTGAATTTCCCCAGGGCACATGAGGTTTGAAATGGAAAACTCCAGGCCATGCGTCTAGTACCACCTTGGGAAGCCCTGTGTGGTGGAACATACACTAAGTCTTTCAGCCACTCAGCCTGGGGCACCTGGAACAGAACCGTGTGCCAACGCATGAGGCACCCTTGAAGACAGAGAAAGAGTTGCTCAAGCAGCATTGACAAATCCTAAAGCTCCCATTGCTTGTGTCAAGAGGAGAAGATGCACAGAAGGATATCCAGGAAACGCTGTCTCCGCCCAAATCTCACCAAGAGCAAGGTCACACTTGAGGTTGAAGAGGGCTCTGAACTCTCAAGAAGTTGATTACATAGGTCTGAACCACAGTCAGAAGACTCATCACTCCATAGGTGATCATGATTTTCAAATAAAATTCAAATTTCTGAGACTCATATCCAACTGACCTTTCTATCTTGCACTGCTTTATATACATGTACTAATAATTATTAATAACAACTACTATATACTGAGCATTTACTATGTGCCAGGAATTTGCCAAGCACTTTACATAATCTCATTTAATTCTCAGACTAACTTTATGAGATTTATCATCATCATCATCATAACCATCCCTATTTTATAGATGTGGATGCTGAGGGTCCCATTGATTAATCAATTTGTCTACAGTCAAAATATCAGTTAGTAAAAGTGGCAGACCTGAGAATCATATTCAAGCCTAGCCCACAAAATAGCCAAGGAGCTCCTCTGGCACCAACCCCCTCACAGAATACAGCTAAAATCTCTGGGCAGGGGGAGGAACTTAAAACAAATATCGGAAGGCAATACAGAGTAATTAAAAGCAAAAAGATACTGGAGGGGCAGGGAGTTGACATTGAGGACAGGCTAACATTCCAATAGAAAGCCCAGTCTTACTGGCTTGAAGAACAGAAGAACAGAATTCGGGGACTCTCAACCACTGGAAAATGGGGTGGACATCCCAGGAAGGGGAAAGCCAGAAAGAGGGAGTCCTATGTATAAGCCATGCACAAATCTCTGACAGCCTCAGATCATGCATGCATGAAGCAGACCAGCAAAGAACAAGATTCAGCTGAGGTTCGAGCTGACACCTGCTGCACGGGAAGCGATGTTCGCAGCTGGAGTCCAGCCAAGTGTGGCGCCCACTAGGAAAACAGCAACAATAAAATCCACTGTTGTGGAGGATACAATCAGATCTGAATTCTCTATGGCATAGGATTCGCAGAGCCCAGACACAATCCAAAATGGATCAGCATAGAAATAAACAGGAAAACGTGATGTATTTTCAAGGGAAAAGGCAACACATAAGACCACCTTAAGATGAATCAGATATCGGAATTAGCAGACACGGTTTTGAAAGCAGCTATTTCATTATATTTAAGAATATGGGATAGGGAAGATGGCGGCGATGTGGGGGGAGTCCTGATCCCCTTCTCCACTGCTCTGGGGAGAATTCGGCCGATCTGAGGAGAGACAGAACAGGAGACCACCGATATCACAACATTTATGAAAACAGGACATCAGAAGTTGACCAGACATTGAAAAAAACAGACGGTAGGAGCACGTGTTCGGGAACAAAGGGGCCTG
>PVIA01011309.1:0-45358 GCA_004024845.1 Tonatia bakeri
GGGGAAGATGGGGGAAAAGGTACAGAGAATAAGAGGCATAAATGGTAGGTACAAAATAGAGAGGGGGAAGTTAAGAATAGCATGGGAAATGGAGAAGCCAAAGACTTTTATATGTATGACCCATGGACATGAACTAAGTTGGGGGGATGCTGGTGGGAGGGGGAGTGCAGGGTGGAGGGGAATAAAGGGGAGAAAAAAAATAGGACAACTGTAATAGCATAACCAACAAAAGAAACACCAAAATCCCATACCATAACCACTATAAAAAAAAAGAAAACAAAACAGACAATGAATATTGGCAAATGATATGAAGAAACTGGAACTCTGTGCACTGTTGGTGGGAATATAAAATGGTGTAGCCACTATGGAAAACAGCAAAGCTAGTCTTCAGAAAATTAAAAAATAGAATTATCATATGATCCAGCAATTCAACTTCTGGGTATATACCCAAAAGAAGTCAAAGCAGAAACTCAAACAAATATTTGTACACCCATGTGCACAGCAGCATTATTCTAAATAGCCAAAGGTAGAAGCCACTTAAATATACTTCAACAGATAAACAAAATGGAGCATATACACATACAGTGGAATATTATTCAGCCTTAGAAAGGAAGAAATTTCTCACATATTTATAACAGGGATGAAGCTTGAGAAAATTACACTAAGTAAAATAAAGGAGTCATGAAATGAGAAATACTATATAATTCCGCTTATATGAGGTACCTAGAAAAGTCAAATTCAGAGACAGAAAGTAGAATAGTGGTTGCCAGGGACTGGAGGCAGGAGGAGAGGGGGATGAGGAGTTAGCAGTACTTAATGCATTAATGCATACAGAATTTCAGTTTTGTAAAATAAGAGTTCTGAAGACTGGCTGCACAACAATGGGAATATCCTTTAGACTATTGTGCTGTACACGTAAAATAATCAACATAAATTTTATATGTACTTCACAATTTAAAAAACAAGTTTATTCAATATAACATAAATGTTCAAGAATTTAGGCTTAAGTCAGATCTGAGATTCACTACTGGTCCAACTCAATACCCATATGATCTTAAGCAAGTAACACAAATAGAAATACAATGCCTACCTTATGTGGTTGGTTGATGCTTAAATAAATTTCTGAACACAAATTATAAATACAATACTTGACACACGATTCTTCAATAAGCAGAAACAATGAAAACTACTATCTCATTATTGCTGGACAATACTAACCTTTTAAAAATGACCCTTTCCTTATTGTAACAATCATTTTAGAGAATTTGACCAATGTATTAAAAAATTTAAAAACCAGTCACAATTTCACTACCATGAGACAATCACTGTTCACATTCAGTGAATTAATTTTTCAATTCTTCATATATAAGTGCATATGTGTAAATGTGCGTATGTGTACGAAGAGATACAAAACAAAACTGGACTATACTAAATATATAATTTTACACCCTGATTCACTTATTCATATTGTTCAAAAATATTATGAACATTTCCCTAAGTCACTCAATATTTTTTAAAAAATCAGACTTTTAATGGCTAATTGATTTGGCTATTCCTCTACTGCTTGGTATTTATGTACTTTCTAAATTTCCCTTGCATTAATCTTTCCCATTTATTCTTAGCACAAATTCCCTAAAAAATTATTCAATATTTGATATATTTTAATGTTAAAAATGAAGTAATGCAGGCATAAGATATTTAGAATTATGGTGGTGCTGGTGGTCGCCATTAGAACAAAAACCAAAACTGTAGTCTAGAAACAAAACAAACAACAATAATATTAAAACAAAGACAAGACAAAAAGTGGAAGGTGGTTACTTCTGAAAAATGAGATGGCAATAAGACTTTCACTTCTCACATAGCATCAGTCAGTATAACATGAGTAAATTTATAACACGTACTATATTTGTACGCACTGCTTGAATATTTAAATAATATTTATGAATGCCTTTTTAACATTTATACCCTTTTACCCAGCAATAATTGAGAATGAGTAAAATGATTCAGCTACAGGCATGTTCAAAGCAGTGGTTAGTTAGTATAACTATGAGAGCTAATATAAAAAAGACATACTATCAAGTATTGTGTTTAATGTGGAGAAATTGGAACCCTTGCACCCTGCTGATAAGGAATGTTAAGTGGTACAGCCATTTTGGAAATTAGTTTGACAGATCCTCAAAATGTTAAAAGTTATAGTATGACCCAGCAATTCTACTCCTAGATGGATACCCCCCAAAACTCAAAATACATAGTCACACAAAACTTGTATGTGAACCATGATAACTGCACTTCACACCCATTACGATGGCTAGCATCAAAAACATACAGCAAGGATGTGGAGTAATTAGAATCCTTATGCTCTGCTGGGAATGTAAAATGATGCAACCACTGTGGAAAAGTTGGGCAGTTCCTTAAAATGTCAAAAATAGAATTACCATATAATCTAGAAATTCCACTTCTGGACATATACCCCAAAAAACTAAAAGCACGGGCTCAAATAGTTATTTATAATCCATGTTCACAGCAGCACTATTCATACTAGCCAAAAACAACCCAAATATCCATTATTGGATAGACGGGTACACAAAATGTGATGTATACATAGTATGGAATATCAATCAGCCTTATAAAGAGGAAGGAAATTCTGACACATGCTATGCAACATGGATGAACTCTGAAGACAAATGCTAAGTGAAATAAACCAGTCACCAAAGGGCAAGTATTGTATGATTCCCCTTATATAAAGTACCAAAAATAGACAAATTCTTAGGGACACAAAGTAGAATAGAAGTTACTGGAGGCCAGCGATAGGGGGAATGGGAATTTACTGTGCATGAAGTGCAGTTTCTGTTTGAGATGATGACAAACTCTGGAAATGGATAGTGGTGACAGTTAAACAATATTGTGAGTGAGCTTTATTTTCACTGAATTGTACAGACTAAAATGGTAAATTTTATATTATATAATTTTACCACTTTAAAAGAGACAATAACAAAAAACCTATATATGAATTTTTACAGCAGTTTAATTCATAACAGACAAAAAGTAGAAACCATGTAAATGTCTGTCACCTCTGATGAATGGATAAATGAAATGTGATATATTCATACAGTAGAGTATCACTTGGTAATAAAAAGAATCAATTGTGCTGATGCATGAGATACATGGATAACCCTTAAAAACATGATACGAAGTGAAAGAAACCAGACACATAGACCATATATTGTATGATTCCATTCACATGAAATGTCCAAAATAGGCAAATGCATACACAAGAAAGCAGATCAGTAGTACCAGGGATCTGGGGTGATGGGGGGATGAGAGTGACTGCTAATGGGTATGGAATTTTTTTTGAAGGGATAATGAAAGTATTTTAAACTTGAATAATGATTATGACTGCCCAACTCTGTAAAAATACTAAAACCACTGAACTATATACTTCATTTTTTTTTAAGATTTTACTTGACCTGGCCCACAACCCAGGCATGTGCCCTGATTGGGAATCGAACCGGTGACCCTTTGGTTATCAGGCCAGCACTCAATCCATTGAGACACACTAAACACGGCAAATTACACACTTTAAATGGTGAATTTTATGATACAAGAATTACATCTTCACTAAAAATACTACCCAAAAAGTAACTCTTTAGAAGTTTAGGAACTCTAATTTAGGATTTCAAGAGGACGCTACTGTGTCAAATCCTCACTTATCATTTCATTGAAGTGAGTATATCACTGTGAAGGGTTCAAACGTCTCTTTAATTTCTCAAATTGATTAGCAGTACATGTTAACAACTATTGTAGAAAAGAAGAGCCTCCTCAATAGTTGCCATGGCAGCTCAATAGCAAAAGCACCAAGGAATTAAGGATATAAAGGTTTTTAGAGGCAAAGTATTATTAATGCTAAACAGTATAAAATTTAAAATTAGAAAACGTGACATCGGAAAACTCCGCACACTTAACAGCTAGTTGTGTGACCTAGGATATAAATTCAGTTTCTTCACCTATAAAATGGAGATTGTACCAGATACCACCTAATCAAAAGAGGTGGACAGTATTCATACAGGATATGAATTATCTTGTTCTACCAAAATATCCCTCTGAGTCCTCCTTCCATTCCATGGTAATGCCTACATCTGTCTTTTTCAACTTTCTCTTTAAGAATAGTCTCCATACAGGACTCCCATAGGCATTGAAGTCTTCACTGTTTTGCAAAGGAGAGCAGTGTCAGAGAGTAAGGTACTGTTCACATGAACCATATTTGGATACAGGTGACACAAACCCTGGGACATAAAAAATAATAAAATGTGGAAAAAGCTAAAATTAGAGGACAAGAGAAAACGTATAGGAATGCTAAGTCACTTCATTTAGTCAAGAACAAATCTTTAAAGACAAAATAAATAGTATGTATTTTTTTAAAAAATGAAATCATAAAATAGCCCTGCGATTAAGCAGTTGGCAATAATTCCAGCAACTTATGGTCTATAAAATTTCCCCACAGCCTATTCAACTTCAGAACAGCACTCACACCTGACAATACTGAGATAAATTTCTAAAAACACTTAAGACAAGATGTTTTCTGGATTGGAAATTTTTTTTTTTTTATTAAATTCATGGAGCTTCTCAGTTCATCAAGAAGGCTAAGTCAAATCACCAGTTTTCAAAAAAATTTTAAATTCAATCCTTTTCTGTAATTGTAAAAAAAAAAATCCAAAGATTGTAACAGTTTAAAAAGACCACTTAGGACCTAGAATATATGTAATCACTTAAACTGAAATTCAGCGTACAGAGAAATTGTAAAGAAAACCCAATTGCCAAATTTTTAAAAATTGATTTTATGTCTTAAAATGTCAGGGTCTAAGATATATTACTGTTTGATTCAAATAAAAATATAAAAACTGAATTACTGGGGAAACCAATAAAAGCTCAAAGGCTCCTATCTAAACATCATAAACATGTTATCCTACTGCATAGGATATTGTTCAAACCTCTGAGTCTGCTGGCATATTAAACAGAGCCAAATGATAAAACAGACTCTGAAATCTTCACTTAAAGTATATCTAGTATTCAGAAATGTAAAGAACAGCACAGCCTGTTATTATCATTCTCTTTTTCTCAAATACTTCCACATGTACTTATTCAAAAGTTCCTATATATAACCTATTTCCTTTCAAGAAGTCATCTTTCTCTTTCCCTTTCAAGTTCAACTCCCTAAAGTGGTCTCCACTCATCTCCACTTACTTTCTCCTCAATTAACTGAAACTCTCCATTGCTCTACTAAAACTGTTCCAAGAAGTCATTAGTCATCTTTTTCAGTCCTTGTCCACCTTACACACTCTTCAAAATTAACCTCTCCTTAAAACACTCCTTCAGTTTCCAGTAATTCTCCTATATCTCTAACCCATGCTCTGAATTCTTTTCTTCCCTGACAAAAGTATTCTTTCATTCAAAACCTTCAACAAGTATGTACTGAGCACCAACAACATGCTAGCCACTGTGTGAGTCACTGGAGATTCAACAGTGAAGATAAAATCCATGCTCTTGCCCTGATCGATGAGGCTCAGTTGGTTGGGTGTAATTCCACAAAGCAAAAGGTTGCCAGTTTGGTCTCCGGTTGGAGCAACCGATTGATGTTTCTCTCTCACATCCATGTTTCTCTCCTTCTCCTTCACCCTCCCTTCCCCTCTCTCTAAAAATAAATAAATAAATAAATAATCTTAAAAAAAAAAAAAAAAGTCCATGCTCTTACATAGTTTACATTCTAGCTGACTATTCCAAGGTTTTAAGCCCAAGTCTTATTATCTAAAACTGACTGAACAGAGGTGGGAGCAGCTCTTTCTGAGGTGTGGTCTATTCCTATTTGTTTAGAATGCATAAACCACTGTAAGCACAGATTAACCATGACAAGCCAGTTTGCCCATGTATGTATTATACCTAGGCACAAACTTCTGATCAATTATTTAAAACTCAAAAATGGTCAGCTAACTAGTTGTAAGCACCAGCAAATTGTGTAAAAGTAACAGTGCTAAGTTGTACATGTTGAGTTGTGGTTTCATGATTTACTTTGTGCCACCATATTTCCGATTATTTCTTAATGCCCCAGTCATGAGACAACAGTGCTAAAGCTTTGTCTGAACCTATTTTGCTACTACTGTTAGCACACTCATTACGAATTACTAACACAACTTTGTTACAGATTAACTTATATAGTAGAGATGGATGGAGTTCAATGACTAAAATGTGTACTGTGTAACTTATTTTTAAACACCAATCTCAAACTATCAAAACTTCCTAACAAATAGTATGATGGCAATTCAAAAATGACCATGACCATGTGAGAGCACGATTAGATTATTGTGAAATCTTGAAGTTATCTAGACTTTTGTCAGAACCAGACATTCCTGTTAGAGCATTTTAACAAGTTGTATATTTGAATGCCAATACACAAATATGGGCATATATATATATATATATCCTATTCACCAGCTTTTAAAAAATTAGTGAAACTGTTTCAAGATCAAGTTTACAAAAGCCACTCTAGGAAAATCCCTTTTCAAATAATGTAATCCTTTCCAGGATTTGTGTTTAACCAGGTGCCATGTAAAGAAGGTGCTAAACCTAGTCCTTTTGACTTGAGTCAAACAAACATGATAACTACAGTATTTAAGCACTATAATTGGCAAAGGAGCTGGAGATCACAGAGTGTTGTTCTGTAAACTACTAAAATTAACTACAAATAGGACAGATGCTGTAAATCTTCATAGACTTATTTTTGATACATAATCCATGTAGCTCAAATTGCACCAATGGTGCCCCTTCCTCTGCTAAGAAAAACTTAGCTTGCTTTACTGTATGTGTAAGGTTGCAATGCATTTGCTGTAAGGCTTGGCTAATAAAATAGAAGAATATCTTCTCTACTAAGGAGAAGTTAACTTTAGAGAGTGCTCTAAATCTTTTCCTCTTTCATGCTTCCTCAAAATAAAGTTCCTGCCCTGGCTGGCATAACTCAGTGGATTGAGCGCGGGCTGTGAACCAAGGCATTGCAGGTTCGATTCCCAGTCAGGGCACATGCCTGGGTTGCAGACCACGGCCTCCAGCAACCGCACATTGATGTCTCTCTCTCTCTTTCTCCCTCCCTTCCCTCTCTAAAAATAAATCAATACATAAAATCTCAAAAAAAAAAACCAGAAAAAAAATAAAAATAAAGTTCCTAAAACACTGCTCTTTTCTATACACATGAGGTGACTTTCCAGGATTTATAATGCACAAAGAAATGCATCAGGGTTCCTTCCTCCAAACAAAGCAGTAGTTTATTTGGAAACTGAAAATAGATTGTATCCTTTGCCTACCAGAAAGAACAGAATGAAAACAGCACAAGTTGACACAAACGTACAGAAAAGTACATTGTTTCTATTACAAATGTCTACTTTATCCAAAATAAAATGAGGAAAGAAATACCACCAATATTCCTTTTCTTGCAAACATCATTTTGGTAAACAAAGGAACAACTATTGCAAATGAAGTGACAACACTTGGCAACATTGGACAATTCTTTCCCAAGTACTTTACCAATGGAGATCATAACCTAGCAAAGAAGGAGATGACAGATTTTTTTTTAAACTTGGATTCCAACCATCAATGATAACTTATTTGGTAAAAGGGGTTCTCATTTATTTTCATAGCAGTGATTAAATCTAAGTGGAATCTATAAAACAAAGCTCAAGAATTTCTGGTATTCAATCATACACCTAATATGAGATAAATACATCCTTCTATGTATCAATTTTATACTTCAAAAAAAAGGATAGAAACTTTTTAAAGGGGAAAAGAGTCATTAAGGAAGTTACTTTAAAAACAAGCCTCTTATTTCTCCAATATCACTGAATAAAAATAACAAAAAATACTGACTTCCAGCCAAGATGAAGGTGTAGGTAGATACACTTTGTCTCCTCACACAACCAAAAGGACAACAACAAATTTAAAAACAAAGAACCACCAGAACTGCCAGAAAATTGAACTGTATGGAAACCAGATAAACAAGGAGTTTAAAAAGAAACATTCATCCAGACAGGTGGGAGCAGCAGAGATGGGCAGCAGGGGCAGAGAGGAATGACCATAACACAGTGGCAATGGGTTGCCCCACCTTGGTGAATACCTAAGGCTCCATTCCTTATGACATAACAGGAATGCCGAAACAAAGAAATATGGCCCAAATGAAAGAACAGATCAAAACTAAAAAAAAAAAAAAAAAAAAATTAACTAAGTGACGAGGAGATAGCCAACCTATCAGATGCAGAGCTCAAAACACTGATAATCAGGATGCTCACAGAAACGGTTGAGTATGGTTGCAAAACAGAAGAAAAAGTTAATGTTTTCTGAATGAATTATGAATGAATACTTTGCTAAACTTTATTTTGCTTTTTGATAGATGGGGGACGGGTGGCGGCGGCACTGTCTTGGGTTTATACCAAGTAGAATCCACATTTCTGCATGAACAGCAGAAATAATTTGCCAAGTATGATTTATGAATTCTGTCCAGAAGACACCTTACTCATAATTGGGTTGTGCACTGCCATGGGTATTCCAGAATTACCTGAATTGCGCAATAAGATAGGGAAAGCACCTGTACTTTCTGCTGTAAATACAAATAAATGTTGTTAAATTATAGAAGTGAATTATTTAGGAATTACCTCTAAAAACAGTAAAACCTGCATTACAATAAAACATTAATGTAAATGGTATAAAAAAGTATTCTTATTTTCTAATCTTTGCCCTCTGTTTACAGTCTACAAAATCATTCGACACTTAAAAGCCCCTATTTCAGGAAAGTAAGATTCATTTCCTCTTCATTTTTCGTAAGGTAATATCTAGTCTCCCCAGGATCCCAGGCTGTCAATATCCTTCAAACAACAGGTTCCATCTTCTCTCATATTAAATATATTTATTTGTTTATATCATATCTGAAACTGTAATTACCTACTCCTCAGATGACATTTTAAATCTCTCCTATTTCAATACTTATGAAATAGGAAGCATTGAGAGCACTATTCACAAAGTGCAGAAAACTTTGAAAAATACCCTATTATTCTCAAAACAATTCTATTCACATCTTAAATTAACAACAGAGGCTTCCTTACAGAACTGATGAGTTTAGCAATAAATTAAAATTACTTTAAAGCCAATGTTGTACAAAAATTTTAAACTAAGCAAAACAAACTTTGAATACCAACAGTTATACAATTAACGTCTATACAAAAAAAAATTTAATGATGATTTAATCTTCAGGAATTATTTCAAGAAGAAAGCCTCAGAAAATGAGACCTAATGTTCAAATCCAAGGCTGGTTTCTTCACTACCAAGAAGAACATTTACCAGTATTTACACTGTAATTAATAATTTAACATTTTCTTGATTTAAAAAACCTGCAGTTTATATTAATTAAACTTAGATCATTTCAAACTAACTATACACAGTTTTACAAGGATATCTCCATGTAACTATATGGCTGCAGTTTCAGAAAGTTTGAGAGCTGAGGCAATTTCTGATAACCTTGGCTTTCCATAAAAAGTGAACACTATACCAGCAATCACACAGCTCACAAAAACACAGGAGTCTGAGAATTTATATGAGATCACAGCTTGATATGTTATTGCACATGATTTTACAAAAGTCTGTATTTATTCATGCATACACTCATACAATAAACATTTACTGAGCCACCTGCTAGCAGCCACTGCCCTTGAGGAGCTCAGTATCTAAAGAGTAATCAATGATAAACCATGTAATCCAATAAACTATAGTATAATGTTAAGTGATACAATATAACATATAATATATAATATAGAGATAAATCCCTCTGACAAACTCATTCTGAAATATACATTATTTAGAACATGGCTAAGTAGAATGTGGTCCATGAACCAGCAAAACTGCCAATACCCAGGAGCTAGTAAGTCAGAAATACAGAATCTCAGGTCCCAAGCAAATCTACTAAATCAGAATCTGCATTTTAACAAGATCCCCAGGTAAACCCAATGTATATTTAAATTCTGAGAAGCAGTAATCTACAACATGGCTGAAAACCAGTAAGTAAGTAAAAGTGACATCTCATACTTTTAAGATCTTCAGGCCCCATCCTAATCCTTTTTACAAATGTATACACAATTTCAACAAATGTAGCTACCAGGGTTCAAAGATTAGGAACAAACTGGGAGATACCACTAACAACAAAGAAAGAAAATAGGAAAAACTGGTAACAAGCATTCTCAAAATGGGATCCCTGAATGGGGTCACTGAACATAGCAACAATCTACTCTATCTGCTCTAAGATCTCACTATGTTACAGAATTGTAACAGTAACTGATTTTCTTAAATGTTATTCCTCTAACTAAATCACAAATTCCTTGAAAACAGAGATCTAGCTTTATTCTTATATACTTACATTTGCAAAACTGGATGATCCTAAGTCATTAAGATGAGTTTAAATTGGGCAATGAGATATTACACATATCAAAAAAAATTCTATCTGAAAAAGAACATGACAGTATTTTTTTAAAAAGAGTAAAACCTCCCTATTCTGTAACAACCCATTCACCAAGCACTCTAAAAGTACAGGCTTTACTGAACCATTGGCTCCAAATCCTAATGTCTCTCTGACACTACTCAGATTCACTTCTAGGGGACAGATGAGTGGAGTCAGTAGAGAAAAAGGAGAACGACTAAAACACAATGGAGGGAAAGCAGAAATCACAGAACAACTCAGGGTTCCTGCACTTATGACAATAAAAAGAGGAAAAATAGAAGGCCAAACAGAAGGCCAGATAAAGCACACCTAGAAGAGACCAAACGGTACCTCTAACAACCATGTACTCCATGTCTCTTGCCCCTGTGAACCACACACATGCTCACACTCCTCTGAACAAAAACTCCTCAAAGATACCTTAACTTTAGAAATATTTCCCTCCTGGCCTTCAATCAGCATCTGATAGCAGCCAGTTTGCAACACAACAATTCATTCCTCCAAAACAGCAAGCTTTATGAGTTCTAGTCACTACTCTCAAACAAATCCATTTTCTTGCCTATGTCCTTACTCATGCTATCACTCCATTCAGAGGCCGTTTCAATCCATTAATCTGACTGAATTATCCCATGTTAGTCACTAGCCATGTGTGGCTATATAATATTTAAAATGCGGCTAGACCAAGTTGAGATGTAGAGTAAATGTAAAATACACACTGGATTTTAAAGACTTGGTACAAAAAAATGTAAAATGATCTAATTTTAACAATGATTGCATATTAAAATAATATTTGGGTATGTTTGATTAAATGACATACAAAATTAAAATCAATTTCACCTGTTTCTTTTTAGTTTTTAATATGGCTAGTAGAAACATTTAAATTACATATTTGGCTCACAGTGTACTTTGTACTGAACAGCACTGGTCCAAATCCTATCCACTCCTCAAGGCCTAATTCAAGCGCCTCTGCCTCCATGAAGCTTTCCCCCAGTGACTCCAAAGGGAAGTGGTTTCCACCCCCTGATGTCTCCTAACACTGTTCCTCACATTCCCAAAGAACTGGATCAGTCCTACCTTGTCACTGAGCGCACCTGACAGACACCCCCAACTTCAAAATAAGCAAACTGAGGGAAGAAACTACGTCTAGGTCATCACAAACTTTCCTCCTCCACCTTGGAGTGTACGTGCACTAAAGTAACGCTAGATGTCAGCTAATTGAGAGCTGAAGTTCTCAAGTACTGTACTACCTATCCCTTTCAACGACTTCCATTTTTGTCAGGGATTCAAGTCCACATGTACAAGCATCCTGTATTATTTTTACGCAGAATGCCAGTGAGCCGTATGCACATTTGATGAAGAGCGAAACCTGTAATTATATAATACATGTGGCTAACACATTTAGATTGACTGTAAAAATTCGACAGGCCTCTCAACGTTCCTTTTTTTTTACGATGTCCCTAAAAAGGTATTGTGAACATCAACTATTTCAAAAGTAGGAGCCTTTCCTAAAGATTAACAACACCGCGTGTCTGAAGTCTACCAAAAAACTGTTGGAGAGGCTCCCCACAACCCCGAGTACAAATCAGGTAAGCACGCAAGCGCCTGGGAGCAGCAAGAGCAATGGCCCACGCTGCATCCAAAGCTGTGAAGCCAGGGCTGTGAGGAGAGTGTAGGAGGGAAAAGATGACTTGTGTGAAACAGACGAATGGTGGAAACTGCTGGAGCTCGAAACGGGAAATAAAAACTAAGATTAAAAAACATGTATGTCAACTATGTCGGAAGGATCCTCCCTGGGTGTGTGTCTCAACCTCTGACCCCGCAAAGGTGGCAGAGGTGATTTCAAGTGGTCTTTTCGTCAAGTGGTATTCCAGCGCCTCAGACCCGCACCGCGAAACTTCCTCAGCAGCCTACTCCGACATCCATGGCCACGGGCTCCGGCCAAACCCGGCCCTGAGCCCACCCCCTGCAGCACGCTTTGGAAACCGGGGGACGGGGCGGGGGACCGCACTCAGGGCCAGCACCCCCACCACTGACGCCCCTCTCCTTTCAAGTCCATGTTAGCCCCTCCGGCATTAGGGTGGGTGAGGCGACCCGGCAGGCAGAGGGGGCGGGGCAGGGCGCGGGACTCCGAAGAGGACCGGCCTCCCCGTTCCACGCCGGAGCCGGCTGGTGCCTCAGAGACAGGCAGGGTTGTGAGAAAGGAGAATGGAAGAGCAGCGAGAATCAGCCACGGGTTTCCACTCACCAGCGGTCGTCGCTAGACTGTGGCAGTGGCGGGACTTCTTCTCCTTCCGCCATTGCTGTTGACTTCCACGTCACTTTGCCGAAAAGTGGACCGGGCGCCGAGACAGACTCTGAAACCCAATGTCGTAAAATGCCCTAGGAAGCCCGGGGCTGAGACTCTGGAGAGGGAAAGAACGGGGAAGGAGGTATGGGACGGGAGGCACACAACGTCACGACGTCCAGAGGGCCAAAGGCATCTTTACGGGGAGGAGATCAGGATGAGGCTGCTTCCCCTCCAAAACTACACGTCCCAGGATGCCGCGGGGCCCAGGCTGGTCGGGGCGGGCGGAGCTTTGTGGGGAAGGTAGTTCCAGGAGGAAGCCCACGTGAGCGTCGCTCCTTGGCGTCCAGTTAGCGTCTTCGTGCCTTCTTGGTGTGGTACTTACGTCAGTGTAGGTTGGAGGGGAGGTGGGAATTCCACTTGGAACGTGCCACATTACAGTAATTTCCTTCTGTAAACGCTGGGTTTGAGGAAAGTAGGGTGTCAAAAAATGGCAGGCTCATCCTTATTTGTGGGGTGCAGTTAAAAGAGCAAATGGAGGGTACATACTTTATGTCTGAATACTTGAAAGTTAGTTTATGAAAGAAGTTAAACAATGAAAGAAATATGGTCTACTTTCCCATCTTTATGACTGTAGCTTCCTATAGCTTCCTAACAGCCTGGAAGGTCAAGCTCAAATTTAGGATTCTAAAATTCTTCGAACTCCAAGCAGGGAGAGCTGCTCACGTTTCTTTTCTTCCCACCATACTTCCCCTTCACACAGATGGGCTCCTTGGCCTTCTCCACATCCAAGCTTGGTCACACCACCACCGCAACCAAACAACTGGCTTTTAGTCCCCGCTTGACTGACTGTTCTGGGCCTGGGGTGGGGCACAGGCTCAGAAGAATGGACCTAGGGAAATGCTTCTTCTGCCTCCGCATCCCAAAATGATTTTGCAGGTCCTGGAACCAAGTAGAGCTACATGTAACAATATGAATAAATCTGAAAAACATGATGTTAAATGAATTGCAAAACGATTGGTCATACGTCATTCATATTTGGCCTTAAAAACAGACAAGACAGTATATTGTTTATGAGTAGATACATATGTCTTTTTTTTTTAATTAAGGGAAGTGAGATGTACAAAAATCAGAATGACAGTTCTCAAAAACAAGCGCAGCCAGACGTTAGTTCAAGCAGTAAAGAGATATTTTATTCAGAAACTGCTGACAGTAGGGGAAAGAGCTGAGCTCCATCCTGATTTGTGCAGAGGTGACTAGGGTTTTTAAAGGGAGAATGAAGAAGGGAAAGAGTAGAGGCTCATTAGAGAAGTGAAAAATTACAAAGGGCTGGTCAGTGTAATTGTGACTAGGCCAGCTGTGTCTGTTAGCTGGTAATATCTGAAGTAAGGATTCTATCCTCCCACAGAGACTGGGAGACAGAGGCCTTATCCTTCTGGATGATTGCATTTCAAAGGAATGGTCTTAGGGCCTTGGGAGAACAGTTCTAAGTTATGAGATGTGGATTCACAACCATAAGCCCTTTCCAGTAAATAGTCCAAGAAAGAGAGGTCAGGAGCCTATCATCAGGTGTTGTTGGCTAGAACAAACAGTAAATTCTCTTGGCAGCGTTGAGCTTTCTCAGTCAGACATCTTAATGGAGAGCTGGGGTTCAGTGAGGGGCTGGGGTCATCCTAGGGACACAGGCTTACATTGCTAGAAACCATGTTAGAGTTTGGCCAAGTTTCTTAGTGCAGGGGCTTGAACAGAGTATTTTTATCAGCAGAAAGTTCTGTAGTTCTCACAATTATATTTAGGGGAGGGCAGGAAATGGCTTCAGTTATATTTTTAATATTTTGTTTCTTAAGAACTGAGAAGTAGCTATGTGGGTGTTCAGTGTTCTTCAGAGTCTGTACTTTGGTCTCTAAAATGTTTCATAATTTTATAAAGTATTTGATTAAAATCAGCACAAATCATAGTACAGCTATTTATTTATAATCAAAAACATGTTCACTCTCTTCCTCTAAGAGGGATAATACAGAGCCACATGTTATTGCACCTACTTCCAAGCCCAGGGTCTGCATACTGTTCAGTTTTTCTATAGGAAAAAATTCTTTTAACATGGAATGAGGGTTTAGATCACAGCTAACAGGAAGACTAAAAGACATGAATCTAGGTCAAATTACTGTCCTAATATTCAGGACTTCTGCTCGTTCCTTTAGATTCCTGCCAGTGGCTTTTCAAAAGGTTCTCTAAATTTCAGAAAGTTTTAAAAACTATTAACTCAGTGACATAGCAAGCAGTTGTTCATTGGTTAAGGTGGTTCTAATTCTCAGTTTCAATTCATTTTTTAAAACTCTATTTTATTTTATTTTTATCCTCATCTGAGGACACGCTTATTGAGTGTTTTAGAGAGAGAGGAAGGGAGGGAAAGAGGGTGGGAGAGGAATACTGATGTGAGAGAGAAACATAGATCAGCTACCATGACCAGGGTCAGAACCTGCAACCCAGGCATGTGCCGTGACTAGGAATTGAACCTGTGACCTTCAGTTTACCAGACAACACTCTAACCAAGTGAGCCACATGGACCAGTGCTGCAATTTATTTTGAGTGTAATTAAATCACTGACTGCTGTATATACCATGTGGTAAAATATTATTCCATTAAGAATATATTATTTGACATTTTCAAGCAGTTCTTGATTCTGTAGAAAGGGTCAGAGTCAGTTTCATGGGCATACAACTTGTGCAATAACACAAGGCCCTATTCTTGGAAGGGCCTGGCACTTGATTTAGTGCTCTACAATCGTCATCTTGAAATTCATAATAATTTTGGAACAAGAGACTCCTCATTTTCATTTTGTACTAGGCCCACACAAATTATGTAGCCTGTCTTAGATAGGGTCAATATGATGTTAGTATATAACCCGTTGGGGGATAAGGTTTCATTTGAAAATGTTTAGCAATGATACTTTGTGAAATATTTGTCATCTGTCCTTTACTCATTAACCTGTTCTATGCTCTACTGAGCACACTCTGGGTCATGATATTCACCAAAATGACATCCTCTTCCTCCAGTAGTAATTCTAGGAATCTGGCTGTTAGGTCAAGGCCTTGAACTTGGTATTTCTTTGGTTCCTTTTTCTTGAACAGGTTCCACTGGTTCACTCTTTAGGTTTGCTTAGGTTTAGCCTGTTGATATACAGGCTGCTGACTTACTGCAGCTCTCAGTGGTAGATGAGTATTCTTCCCATAAGCCCTTTCTCCTCCTTCTCTGGCTCTAAATCAGGGTCATCTGTACCTTCCCCTCACTTTGCCTTGTCTTCTGAAGTGACAAACACCACACTGGGTTGTTGATCTCCAGGTTGCTGAGTTAGTGTACAATGCCTGGCTGATGAGCTTTCTGATCATGAGTTCTTCCTCTTGCTCTGGATCAGGTTTCACCATATTTTCCCCAACATGCCTCACTCCCTGAGGTGACAAGGACCACACTCTGCCCACAGAACATTTTCTAGGTGGATGCAAATTTTTATAGGTGAAACTTTCTGAGTATTTTTGTGCTGAAAAAAAAAAATACCTCAAAGTCCTGCTATTTACCTGGATTATTATAGAATATAAGTTTTAGTAGTAGATTTCTGCTTAAAATAAAAACATTTTCAAGAGCTAAATGAAATTTTATGATGACATTATCTGCCTGTATTTTCTTACATTACTGTTTTCTCCTTTTGTAAGAAGATTTCATCAATAATACTGTTACAGATAGGGAGAGAGACCTGAGTCAGGAGGCCTTGTCTCACCCACAAGAAAATAATTCAAGCAAGAGACAAACATGTATAGTGGAAATGAGATAGCAAGTTTATTTATGAAACACAGGCACAAAGTTGCAAGAAGGCACCTGGCAAGTCTAAATGCCCCACATACAGAGGTAAGAAAGTTGTTAGTAAGTTTATTATTAAGTTAGTGAGTTTGTTCTATACACTTGAGCCAAGGCTACAAGTGGGTACTTAGTTAATCTAAGTACTCCGACCATTGGGGTTTGGGGGTTATATAACTTAGGTAGCTTCAAGAGGTATGCCTCCTTTTCCCCCTTCTAAATTTTAGGAATAATGTACAGTTACAAAGGTTTTCTTTCTCAGTTGGTAAAGCTACTTTGTCTTAGTGAAATTGTTACAGGAGCTTCTTTTCCCAGCATAGAACTCAAGGACTGCCCCCGCACCGCTACCTGTATGATTCCTCCTTGTGAAGTTCAGGACACCTGTCAATCTTATCAAGCTGAACTCAGCTTGATAAGAACTCAGTTTACTGGAAGACTCCCCGGCCAAGTGAGTGGGCAGCAGCCAGGGCACAATCTTGTATTCTTTAACACCAAGAATGGCACACATTGTTAAGTTCTTTCATACACTCCACTATGGCAAATGCACGGCTGAAGGTACAGATGGCACCCAAAAGTTCTTGTTGAATAACACAAAATTGATTTTTGTTTTGTCAGATATTGTGTGAGAGTTTCAGAATTTTTATTGTTATCTTACAACAACAAATGTTTTCACAGTTACCAAAATTACTTATTATTTATAACTTTAACATCTCATCAGGACCTGCATTCCAAGACTCTTTAAACTACTGAAGTCTAACATTTAATTTAATGACGAAGAAAACCAAATTAATTCACATTTACTGCTGACAAGTGAACAGTTGGCAGCAATTTAAACATCTGCTTTTAATTCATTTAAAAGTGTTGAGCAAACAGTGATTAAAAAGAGCTGGCAGCCATAATGTTTCTCCATTATCCTTCCAGTATTTCTCTTTGCTAATTGAAGACAACTCTTTAAGATTATGGATATAGACCCAAAGGAAACATTTGGATAGGGACAGACCCATTCTTGGTTTTGGGATGGATGTTCTTTAATGTGGGAGACCTTTCCTCCCTTTCCTCAGTCCAAATTTGTTCCCTAATGCTTGAGACAAAAGGCGCTTATTATGGCTGAGTCACTGCTATTGGAAACAGGGACAGTAAACAATACATGAGCTGGAACTAGCTTTGGTTTTTAAAGCTTAACTTCTTGCATTTTGCGAGTACACACACTGCACATGTGCACACATACTATCTATGAACAGTGTCCTCAGACCATGACTGTGCCATTGTTCCCTCTGTCCCTAGACACCTCAGGCACTTGCACCCACCCTTTTAGTTGTGTGTCTTGCCAAATAAAATAGCAAGGGTCCATCTAAGGTAATTGTACAAAATTATATGTACTTTGGATTATATATACTTTTAGAAATATGTGTAAAAAATATAAGGATGTGTTACAATTTCTATATATGTTATTTACAGGCTGGTTTCTCTAATACCCATGGTAAGTTGTATAGATTATCACTGTCATTTCTACATTTTAAATTTGCATAAGAAGGATATGAAATTAAATAAAATTTTTAGGATATAATGAGTATGAAAATGACCACCGATACATAAAGTATTAAAATTGTTAGGTAAAGAATTTCTTCTTATAATTTTGCTCACACTTTCTTTTCCTGGACAATATTCACCACTTTTCTGTTCTTAATTCCCACCTATAAGCCGACAACTCATATATCTGTCTTTCCAACCCTAGCCTTTCTTTTGTACTTTGCATCTATAAATATAGCTTTCTACTGAGAGCTCACACTTGGATGACCCACAAGCACTCCTGACTAAATATTCTAAAGCCAAACTCATTGTGTCTACCTGCCCCCAGTCTCTACCATTTCTATAGAAGTGAATAGTTTTACCATATATCCTGTCATCTAGGCCAGAAATGTGGAAATTTTCTAGCTTCTTTCCTTCTGCCTTACCATAGGCCATCAGGGCCTATGGATCTTCTCCCTAAATATTTTTCAAGCCTGGTCCTTTTCCACCCCTGCAGCTTTTCTCTTGCTTCTCATTATGTTTTACATGAAGCGGTTCCTTAATTCGTTTCCTCCTCCTTCCACTCTGTTTCCTAAGCCTCTATACCAGGGGTTCAAACTGGCAGCTCTCAGGCTGGATTTATTTTCTTAGCACCTTTAATTTTGCTTTAGCTTTTAATCACCTGTGTCTTTATACATTTTTCAGTTTGTCTCCCCACCACTTCCCAACACTTTAGACCAGCCCCCAATTTACATGTTTGGTACTTGCTTCATCCTCCGAGGTATTGAATTTGTGCCTCTTGTTGCCTTTTTCTAAAATGGAAATCTACCTAAAATCTTTCAATTGCTCACCATCCCTTATAAAGAATGTCCAAATTCCTTACCTTACACTCATAATCTCAAGTACTTTCCCTCTTCCCTATACTGTATGAAGTACACATACAGTATACTTCAGCCATTCCATGTTTACAGGCCTCACATGCACTCTGCTGCTCCATGACTTGATGTTTTTGTTAAAGATAATTTCCTCTGTTTTGTTACATTCTACCAACTTTTGTCATCTGGTTACACCTAACCATACGGCTGGGAGCAACATTTTCTCTGTAACTTTCTTTCTCAACCAGAATTATTCCTTTTGTCCTTTAACAACCACTTCCCCTTAAATATACCGTAGTTATTGAATTTATCACACTTTATTTTGACTATGTGTTTATACATTTATTTTCTCCACTATACATGGGATTCTTGCAGCCAGCTTAATATGCCTTTAATTTCCAGTGTTTGACATAGTACTCAGTACATAGTTGAAATTAGCTAGCTGTATGAATAAATGAATGAATGGATTGTATATATAAGGTCTACCCAGAAGGTACCAAGCCATGTAATATGAAGAATAGAGGCATTTGTTGAAGAAGATATAAGATACAAGAAACATCGGACATAGGACAATGACACCTCAGTTTTCTTCAAAGTAGGTACCTTGGGACATCACACAGTTCTCCCAATCACCATCAGCTGCACCATTGTATTTTCCTGAATCTCATCAATGGTCTGATATCTCTTCTTTTTCAAAGGTGGTTTTAGTTTTGGGAAAAGCCAGAAGTCACAGGGTACCAAATCTGGGCTGTGGGAATGCTGAGTCACCTGGGTGATTTGATGTTTCACAAAAAAACTCTGTATGAGATGTGATGCATGAGTGGGCACAGTGTTGGGATGAAGCTGCCAATCACCAGTTGCCCATAGCCGGAACCTTCTGAATCATCTGAATAGTTTCTATGGAGGAATATTCAAGCTTAACGCAAAACTTGATGCAGATTTGTTGCTCTACTCACTCAGTTATTTTGAATGCATCAGCTGCACAGTACACACACAGGATCACTCAACAGCGTCACAACTCCCATCGACTAGCAAAGTGAAGTTGTCATTGTTCACACATGTGCATTCCAGTCCACTCTCCTTGGCTGCCAGGTTACATGGACATCTCGCAAACCATATTAACAATCGTTGGACTTTTTCTGGACAGGCCTTGTATACATAGAACATTATTACTGCAAATACTTATAGAGCATTTACTATAAGCCAGGCATTAATACTCCCAACAATCCTATGAATTAGCAATGAGTAAATATGCAATCTGAATTCAAGTTAAATAAAATAGGCAAGTAGTTTTCTATCATGATTTAAGAATCACCTCTTTAAAAGTAGAAATGATTGTCATTTGTATTAAATAAGAAAAATAAGTTAATAAATATACACAAAAGATGAACAATAAGGAAGACAGGGTCCTTTTTGTCACAAGTAGGTGCAGTTGCTAAATTGAAGTTTTTGCTTCTGCTTAATGAAATCCTGTTTGGGAGAGGCAAAATCTTTTGTCATCATCTTTAGTCTAATGCAAAATAATTTCTTCCTGCCATAGAAATGTTATTTTTAAAATTATGGATTTGTACAAAGCATTTAATGACAATCTGTCAGCAGAGACACATTATATACTTACATATAATGATAATGCTTAAATTTTGCCTACTCATAATCTTTGCAATGTCTTATGAGATGCTACATAATCTGCAACCCCAACATTCCCTCCATCTGGAAAGCTCTTCCCCCAGACATCTTTATGGTTCACTTGAATAGTGTTCCTAGGCAGAAATATGGGGGAAAAACTTCAGGGGAGGACTAACATGATCAAATGCAGACAAACACCAGGCATGTTCGTTATTAGTAGAGTAGGCCAGTGACAGGAGAGAAAGTTCAGCCAGGATTTGGCCGAGAATCAAGATTCCCAAATAAGAAAGGCCCACATGATTCAAGGAGAGTTTTACAAAGATGATCATAGACTTAAGTTCAGATTGGACTGAAGGTGGAAGAGATCAGGGATGGGGGTCAGGAAGGAGGCAGTAAGATTCTGAACTAGGATATTAGGCACAGAGCTCGAAGAAAAGTAATGAATGTGAGAGACTGAGAAGAGAAAGATTATGAGAGACAGAGTCCCTGATTGGGTATGAGAGACAAGGCGAGGGGGAATTATCCTGATGCTAGTGGCCACAGGAGGAGCAGAGCCTCGGGAGGATGACCCGTTGAAGATAGAGGTTTGATGGAAACAGGATGTAGTAGGCTGGAGGAAACAGGGCCATGGCTCAGTAGGTCTAAGGATCCAAATCCTGTACAATTTTGATTCTGATCTCTTTCATGTAAGCTAAGTTCAGGAGCACAAAAGGCAATGGGCATGCTCATATGCAGCTAGGGGAGCTGAACTGGTACAATATATTTGGAAGGGAATTTGGAAATACTCATCAACATCTAAAAGACATACCATTGAAACATGCTCTGTAGAATTTACTGTATAGTGATATCTGTACAATTGAGCATGAGTAAATACAAGGATGTCCATTGATGTATTGTTTGGCTTGTAATGGTTTAAAAAAATTGAATCAACTAAATTATCCATCATTGAATGGTACATTGTTATGATAAAATAGCCATATTACAGCTAAAATAGGATAGTTAAAGCTATGTATACCTACACAAAAGATGACTATAATATATTAAATAAGCAAGTTGCAGGATGTGTCAATTAACTAGACAGAAGGAATCCTTTTACAATGTATGTGGACTTCATCACCATGTACACTTCAAATATCTTCTAATTTTATTCATTATATCTCAGTAAAGCTAAAAAAAATTTCAAATAACGAAACCTCTTAAGCATTCTCCAACCACTGACAGAATAGTCCATTGGTGTATTTCTGGTTCTATCTAGTCTTAAAAAGCTGTATCCAAAAGCAAGTCACTTTCCCTCCCTGGGAATTGCGTTAACTATGTTATTTATTTATTTCAAAATAAAATAAAAGAGTTGGGGGGAAGCAAACTTCATAACAGTGTGCATAGCATGATGTCACTTATATAAAAAGTGAGATATGTATTTGGGCATAACTAGAGAGGTCTAAAAGAATATGTGGAATTGTTAACTGTGATAGTTTTTGGTGGATAGGACTTGGGGGAACATTCACCTTACACATCAATAGATTATTAGTATTTTTTCCAGTGAGCATGTCTTCTGCTTGTAATAAGAATAAAGGTTTGGGATTTTAAGAAAAACCACTTGCAGATTTTCTTAAGAAAGCAGTCAGTCATTGATACGAAAAGTGAGATCACAAAACTAGGTCAAAACAAGGTAGGAGAAGACACAATGGACTTCCATCGTGCGTGAGGGGCACATAATGTAGCTGTATGTGGAAGTGAGCAGATAAGGCCCTGCCTGGTTTTGCTGCCCCTAAACCATGTAGTTTCCTCTCCCACCACTTTTCCCTTCCTCTCACACTGCCCTCCTCTGTGTTCCTTGAATAAGCCCCTTAACATAGGGTCTTTGCACATGCTGTCTCTGCCTTGAAAAATCCCCCCACCTCTGCACACACACAGACCCAACATATTTACGTCTTTCTCTTACTTCACACCTCAGCTTAATTACCACTGTCTCAGAGCAGCGACAGGGCAGCCTTTCAGTATACAGAAGGACCCTTTGTTATGTGCATCTTTAGATATACTACGTGTGATTTGGATGGGGGAAGAAGAAAATTAAAAACGAGAAAGAAGGAAAGGGGAGAGTGATGTGTACTTTAGTCTTGGTATTCATGTTTTGAAACATTTCTTCTTGAGCTGTATTTTCTTGTCTATCTGCTTCTCTTGCCTTTAGGTTTATTTGTGGTTCTTCATAGATGTTCCTTATGAAGGGCATTTAGAGAATTCTGAAGTCATTAGTAGACTATGAACTCCTTCAGTATTATCAACTCATTTTCCTTTGGACAAGTTCCTTTCACCAGTTATTTATTAAGCACTTTAGTATATGCCAAGTTCTATTCCAGACCCTGACTTTATCTACCCTCCACCTTTTCTATTTTTACCTTTTTTACTTTTATTGAGTGCAAGTTCAGCCTGTCACTGTGATTTTCAATCCTCTGAGCATTGGAACAACCCAGAGAACTTTAAAACAAGTGATGCGGAGACTTGGCCCCCACAGATATTGACTCTGCTGGTATAGGGTCAGACCCAAGCACAGACGTGTTCCAAAAGTTCCTTGGGTGATGCTAATATTCAGGCAGCATTGAGAACCACTGGCTTAGATTAATCTTGGAACAGACACTCTACTTGGAGGAAACTGACTTCAGGAAATCAAAGCCTGAATGTTTCTAACGGCACTGGTCTCTAAGATGGTGTCAGGCCGGCTTCATTCAGAAAGGTAGAGGTTGAAGGCAGAAAGGGTAAAAATGTGATAGCTGCAGCATCATCCTGACTTTAGGCTGCTGACTCAACCAGAGCACCTGCTTGTAGGAGGTAGTTTGGTTACTTGTACAGCTGGATTAGGGGCCGTCCTTCACGGAGGAGAGGAGCAGATTAAACGCCTGTGGCAATGGCGACCTGTACTAACTTTCAGATTCTGTTCTTCCATACTCTCGGGTCTCAGGTGCTTTAAGAACAAGCAAATATTATTTTAAGAGTTAACACATGGGACCTCAGGCCCTGGAATGTTTAGGCTTTATTCTTTGGCCCAGTTGAGCTGCCAGGACTCCTGACTCCCAAACTCCAGAGGTTCCCACCAGTTAAGAAGACTGTGAGTCAGGACATCGGATTTCTAGTTCTGGCTCAGCCACCGATCAGGTGGACTGTGGTGTTGCTTAAAGCACCCCTGTTCTCAGGGCCTCGGTTTCCTCAGAAATGGGAAACTAAACTGGATGGTCTGTCCGGCCCCCTTCAGCTTTAACAAGTGACACTAGGTGGCACTCATGTAACTCCAATGGGGAGTAGTTGGGGCATGTTGGCAGCCACGCTCCCTCTGTCCTGTGAAAGACCCAGGGACATGCTGGGTACAATTTGAGAAATAATGCAGTTGTAGAAAGACTGCTTGGACCCTCCTTTTATCAAGAAGAGCTTTTGAATCTGTGGATGCCTGTTGTATTTTACCAGCTACTTTCACTAATTACATACTTCTGATTTCATATTCGTATCCTTTCTATCATCTCAAATTTTAAAATATGTCTATGGCCTGGCAAGTCCTTTCTTAGAAATGGGACCCTGACTGGCTCCTAGTAGGACTCCACCTGAGCCACCACTGGAGAGTGTACACTATATCTCCTTTTCTCTGACCACAAACTTCTGTCCTTAGATACCATCCACTTCCCCTCTGAGCACTGAACATGCTGCTCCTCCTACCCTCTGTGACCCCTATTTCACAGTCACTTCCTTCTGATTTCTCTTGCCTCCCTAGCAAGGTTTACCAGCTTGGACTCAAGAGTCTGGCATTTTAATATTGCTTTCTCTTGCTCTTCTTGATCCTTTGATTCTCACGGTTGAAAGACTGATTTCTAATTCTAAGTCACTCCACAGTACGCTTTCCTGAGAAACTTAAATGATGAGCCTTACTGGAAAAATTCATGTAAAACTACTGTATGGGAAACTACACTTTTATCACAGCCAGTTTCATCAAGGCATTTATGGTTGCAATCCTTCTACCCAGTTCTTATGACCTCCCTGTTCCACTTACATTGCATTTAAGTTGCAGGAGATGATTGGCATTTATCCCACATTGCCTTGTGCTGGAGACAGCTATATACTTGAAACACTCACATCCGCTTTTCTTCTTCCCTCTTTTATATGGTAACCCTTGAGGGCTGGGCTGTGACTTGCACTACTCTGACTCTTCCTCAATGCTCAGAACAGTGTCATGAACTTATTCAGCACTGAAAACAATTGTTGAATGAATAAATAATTGAAGAAGAACTAAATTTGTTATATGCCTATTATAGGCTAGGGGTGGTATCAAGTGTTTTATATATATTATATATCATATTTTACATATGTATATATTTTTTATAGCAATCAGCTGAATTTTCATAGTACTCTCTGTAGGTTTTAATAATTCTATTTTATAGATTTATTTGTTGCCTATCTCTTGCCTCTAAACATGTTCTTTGAGGGCAAATATTACATCTGATTTATTTCTGGAGCTTTGTAGCTCCACTTTCTGGGCCGTGCCTGACACACAGATGATGCTCAATAGAGGGATCAGATAAGTGATGGAACCAACAAATGGCCAATTACAAGGCACAAACCCAAGTCTGGCAACTCTGAAGTCCGTACACTTTGTGTGATGTCGTGTGGCTCTGTCTGTATTAAGTGTTGCCAACTGTCCAAGATCTCAAAATTTAATGATCAAATTTGAAGAAAAGATTCTCCATGTCATACTTCAATCAAAATAGTGAAATTATAATTTTTACTTGCTTTATTTACTTCTAAAGACTGTACCTAATATTATAAGAAGGATGATTAGCTAGTTTGCAAATTTTCTGTGTTCCCTTACATCTTATTATAATTGTTTTACCTTGATTTGAAGCCATCCATGACTTTTAATAAATGGTACTGTGTTTGGGTATCATTTGGGAACCATTTGAGTTCCATAAGCCTTCAATTTCTTACCACGAGAACAACATTAGCCATTATTAGTATATGCTAACATTGGTGACAAAATTATAAAGCATGAGTTAAACAAATGCCATTTAGCAGAAATGATAATTAAGCTCTTAATTAATCTTCCTTTCTGCCAGAATTTGGCTTTTAATCAACTGAAACCACTTGATAATGTAAATATGTGGCAAGACCAGAAAGAAGCTTCTAAACAGCTTGTGGTCCCAACAGTAAGCAAATCTTTGAACCATATGTTGAAAATTGAACAACAATAGGTTTGAGATTCTAGAATTTCCATTCCCACCTACTAATAATGGAACCTAACAACCGTGAACACATTTTAGAGATTAATGAGGCCTTCATTTATAAAGCATTTTACAAACCTTTTAATGTAAATGCCAACTATTTTTAAATCTTGTGATTACATGATGAAAATGTTTTTCTAAACAATTTCAACTGCTCTGTAATAATTCTAATGGTTTCCCTATGTAAGTCCCTTTCAAAAAGAGCCACAACATTGCCAAGGAGAATTAAACAAACATGTCTTTTTGAAATAGAGGATATTAACCAAATGGAAGCATATATTGAAAGTTTCTGCTACAGCAATGGAACAGAAATAGTGTGTAAAATGAGGGAATTGAACTAAATGATCTCTAAGGTTGCTTTCAGTCATGGAGAAATAAAATCTATGGCTCTAACTCTGAAAAACCTGAATAGAATTCACATGCCCTGTTATTCAGGCCTTATGTGATAAATTCTTACCCATTAATGTGACTCAAATCCGGGGGGAAGTTAGAAACTCTATATGTATTCATCCATTTGTTTTTATTAACTCATCATTCCATCTACAAATTTAATAAAATGGCCATAACCTAATAATACTTTCTAAGAAATTAAAGGAAGAGGCATTTTCAGAAATGCTTTGTCCTTATGTTTTTTGTTTTTTTGCAAAGGTGGTGACAGAATTTCAAAACCCAGCTTTATATTCCATGATAATAATTTAGTGTCACATTTCTATGAAAAAAATCTCTCTGCTATTGCATCACTTCTCCCAATCATTATACCTTGCATTCATTACATGCTTTAAAGTTTAACAATTTATCTTGAGAGTTTTTCAATTTTCTATCACATTCACTTCATTGGCTCTTCTAAACCACTTTTCTTCACTCATTAAGCACCTCATCTCCTTGTCCATCCCTTCTCCACCTTTGATCCCCTCCGTGGCCTTGAGGAGGGAACTTGGCAGATATTCTCATTCAGAAGACGAGCAAACTGAAGCTTAGAGTAATGAAAAAACTAGGTGGTGGATAATGGTGCCTCGGATTACAATTTAATTTGTGTCTGCCAAGTTGATTTGAATAAAGTTTTTGAATGAAAAGGGATCATTTGGGTAACTGAAAATGGCTAAAACCTTTCTAAGAAAGTTGATAGTTGATAGATCCATTTCAAGCCCATCTGCTTACCGACAGGGATCCACAATGACTTCTAAACAGAACTCAATGTATCTAGACATGTACTCTTCTTGCTACAACATGGGCAGATCATTCAGGTGGGTTTGGATTTAGACCCTGCTGACTCCAGTGTGACATGCTGGATGGACATAATGTCTGGTGTATAGCTTAACAAATATTTGTTGAATTAACAAATTGACTTTAAAATTTTAATAGGACCTCATTTTTTAATAAGCTATGTCTTTCACACAATTCTTTTGGAAAACAATAAGGCAACATATAACAAGAATCATAGGAATGTCTCTGTGTGATGCTGTTTGATTTAGGAATTCCACTCCAAATAATTTTTCATAAAGAAAAAATCCTATAGGAGCAACATCCTTGAAGATGTTCTTAAGCTTATCCATTACAGCTAAAATGCTAAACCAATATCAAAGGCCCACATTTAGTATCTGTGAAACTATTTCTGCCTGCTTAGCATGTTTCTTCCCTACCACTTCCTTAATCTCAAACACAGGGTTAGGCGCATGACCTAGGATGACCAATCAGATTGTCCCATCTCCACAGCACGCAGTGATTGGTTTAGAGATGAGCCAATAAAAGTCCTTTCCTAGGACTTTTACTTTATAATTAATCAGGAGGACCTCATCTTGCTTCTATGGTGAAGGACTGGAAAAAATATGGTGCTACCATTATGAGCTACATGGAGAAAGCGTAGCTGCAGTAAAACTAAGACCAATATGAAAGCACAGGCAAAAGATGAAGAGAGACAGAGGCTGAGCCTGCATATTCCTGAAAACATCGTTTGAGTCTTGGATCCAGTCATACCTAACATTTCTTCCACCCATGCTCACTCCATTATTCAAGCCATTAAGTTTCTATTTTTGTTAAGCTAGTTTAAGTTGGGTTTCTGTCACTAACGATGAAGAGACCTGCTTACTACATGCACAGAAAGGAATGCTATGTATCCTTTAAAAAATAGCAGATCTGCAGAAACACGGGAAAATGTTAGGTGGTAGTCACCAAAGACAAAATAGGAGGTGTGTATGCATGAGTGCACAAGGAAAAGGGGGATGTGCTTATAGTGCTTCCTCCTGAGTGGGAGTGGGAAGGCACAGAGATTTTCCTTTTATTTTACATACTTCTATTTACTTGAAAACATTTCAGGGAGCATGAATAATATTGCTATTTTCATTTAAAAAGAAATTTCACAAAAAACAACACACCTTAGGATTTCTATTAGTCACCTGGAAGATAATGCAAAAATTGTTATTGTATTAAGAAGCAAAACTTTAGTTGTTTAAAGTTTTTCCTTAACACTGTGATTTTAATTGTCTATTGGCTTTTCAGTAAGAAAAGAGATATTTTAAATAAAAAATTGCATAAACTCTCATGTGATAACTTTAAAGATTAAAACTAACAAAAGATAAACTTAATCTCACCTGTGGGAATTTGTTTATAATTATAATTCCATTTTCTTTTTTTTAATTTTTCTTTTAATAATTGTTCAAGTACAGTTTTCTCCCCTTTACTCCCAATCCAGCCCACCCACCCCTCCATAATTACATTTTCAAATTAAGATTTTACTTTAACTTTACAGTGCTTTTGAGGGCATTTAGATTGTTGACTCTTCTGGCCATTTTCTTACCACTTTGTCTTCTCCTTTTACCGATTGCATAATAATAAACTTTGTCTGACTTGATTTATTCTACGACTAATTGTGCAAGAAATCATCTTTTCTCTTGCTTTATATTAAGATTAGCTCTGGTAGTTAATTGCATGTAAGATATTTTAGTTTATCTCCTACTTAGATTTTCTTTCACAGAAAATGAGAACTTCAGGTATATAACCTTGTATGTAAAATATTAATTATGCCCAAAGATATGACTGATTTTTGGTTTGGTTTATTTGGTTTTGTTTAGAATAACAATTTACTAGTGAATAATTTTATTTTTTGCCCTTATTTTATTTATTTTTCAATTTTTCAATTACAGTTGACATTCAATTTTATTGTGTATTAGTTTCAGGTGTATACCATAGTGATTAGATAATCATACACTTTGCAAAGTGTTTCCCCTGATATTTCTAGCACCCACCTGGCACTACACAATAGTTATTACAATATTATTGAGTATACCCATATTCCCTCTAGATAGGTGTAGTGCATCAAATGGAGAGTACTTTGAAGGTGACTGGGGCTTAAACATATAAAAATAAATACACAATTTTTAATAAATAAATTCTGGCTTTTTTGGGTTCCCCCTTATATGAGACATCTGGTTGCTGCGCATCTTTGCCAGCCCTAGGTATATTCTGTGTTAAGATTTAATATACATAGAATCATTTCATAAGCCACAGCTGTCCTTCAAGTGCAAGATGTTTCCCAATTTTATTGTACTAGTTTACTTGTCTCATTCCTAAGAAATGTAAAGTGACTCAAAGATAACACTGTGAATGTCACTTACGTATGGACAGACTCTCTTCAGACTGTTACTGCCTCTGGGCAGCCTTTGTTAGTTCAAATAAAAGTAAGCCAGATAACCAAAATGAATGAACTTCTCCTGATTTTCCTTGCACATTTCTCAGAAATGCTAATTATGTTCTATAGACAACAGAGGCTACTTCCTCCTAATTCATAAGCCTGGAGATGCCCAACTGTATATATACCACAGGCCAGGAAAATTTAGCACACAAAAAATGCATGCACTTGAAATGCAAATCTAATTTTCTATGCAAAGTTAGTAACCCAAACGCTAAGAACAAAATTCATCCAATTCTTTTATGCCCACTATCTGACTTCTCTACATCTGACTTTGAGTAGTTCTGCTAGAGGTTTATGTTGTTTTGTTTTATTTTATTTTATAATAAGATAAATGTTGGAATAGAGGAGAAGGTGAAAGCCTGTACTTAACAATGGCTGTGGTAGTTAGAAGACCCGGCACAGCTGTGGGTCTATTCCATGATCTGACAGAAATTCTCAAGTGCTGGGAACTCTTAATTCCTCACCGCCATCTTCCTCCTTACTGTTGGCAGTTGCTGACTCCTAACCTTCCTTAACACTTCCTTCTTCCCTTTTACTTGCTTAATCAATGAGATTTTGATGTTACTCTCATTTATACAACCCATCTTCCAACCGAGAGTGTGACTCTATCCTGAGGTGTTTTAATGAACAAAGCTTGTATTTACAGAATACCTTCTATGTGCCTGACACTGAGAACCCAGAGGTAAATGAGAGCCTTTAAAGAGTTCACGGCCTAGTAAAGGAGGTGCATAGGTATGCATCTGGCTGTGAGTGCTCAAACAGCAAAAACAAAGCATTATACAAACATAAAAAGACCTTGGTTTGTTACACAAGTGGATGCTGGAGAAATGAAAAGATGTTTTATTCTCCCTTCTATGGCATTTTTATTTGTTACTTTAGTCTCAGGCTATAATTAAAGTAATTTATTCAAGTAGAAAGAAAACCACAATTTGGCAAATACATGAATGTAACATCTCTGAGGGAAAATGCTCAGTTTTCATATTCTTGTTTCTTTGTTTTGATTTTGGGGTGGGTTTTTTTGTATGTTGTGTGTGTGTGTGTGTGTGTGTGTGTGTGTGCTTTCATAGTTCTCCTGGAAATCACCTGTGACTCCTTGATTCAAAGCTCATGAGTTATCTTCCACTGGGTCAGCTTCACCTGTGTGCATCAATCCCATGCTTCTCAACTCCAGCCCCCCTTTTCATAGGCATGTTATATATATTCGATAACAATTTAATGGACGTTTTCTCTTTATTCCCCATGAGTACAAAAATAAAACAGAACACCAACAATTTAGTAGATTGATGCAGGAATTACTGGAGTGTTCTAAGTGCAGATTTCCAAGTCCCACCCCAAGAGACTTTGATTCAGTCATCTGGCTCAGGGCCCAGGAGCCTGCATTGAACACTCAAACCAGCAGATTCTGATGGACGTGGTTCTTGGACCTCATTTTGAGAACCCTCATTTAACAACTGCTCAAATACTCCATGTGACAGAAGAGGTGAACCTCTGCGAGGCCATCCTCATTCAAACAGGCATTACCAGCTCTCCTGGCAACAGCTCTGTTGTTTGTTTTTTTAATTAATAGACACTATTTTTTTAGAGAAGTTTTAGATTTACAGAAAAGTTGAGCAGAAAGTGGAGAAAGTTCCCACAGATGCCTGAAAAACTTCCTGTGCTCTACCAATGCATCCCTTCTTCCTTTTCCCAAAACCCTTACCAACCGCCACACTTTCTACTGTCAGCAATTGGTGTGGTCGATGTTTGGATTTTAGCTATTCTAAGAGGAAGGTCATAGCATCTCATCATTGTTTTAATTTGCAACTCCCTAATGACATATGATGTTGAGTGTCCTTTCATGTGCTTTTTTTGCTGTCTGTATGCTAATATCATCTAACTCCAGTCTGTTTAAACATCTCCACTGGGCTGATGTCTCTTAATTCTTTCAGATCCCAGGGTGCTGTTGGCTTCAGGTTGTCTGACATCTTGCTCATTACATCCTCTTTATTCCTACACTTCACTGGAATGGTGGGCACTGGACTTTTCAAACAATGTACAGTTCCTCTAGAAGATTTGACTTGGACTGCCAACAGAGAAATCTTTATTAAGTCCTTGAAAGTAATATTATTCAATAGACACACAAGGGAAATGAGTGTGAGAAGAGGAGGTACTGTTATGAAAGTGGCCCCAGGACATTAGGTTTATCATAAAATCCTTTCCATGAGTCAGTTCATCTTTTCCATTTTAGTTTAAGGGAGGATACTTGACCCCATGAAATTAGGAGCCCTTGCCTTCTTTGGCCAGACTGCTCAAGCCAATGAATATTCAAGTGAAATCTTATCCAAATTTGGGATCTCTGACCATAAGGGACCCTCTGCTTGAGTTATTCCTCCTGAAACTTTCACACAGCTGTCTCAGGAGAGTACGGAATAGAAGCCAGGTTTCTTGGATGAGCTGCAGTCAGTTTTCCAAGGATGTGGTTGATCTCAGAAAATACACAGCTAATTTATAAGGAAGAAGGCAGCTGCCTTGAGGATAACATATGGAGGATTCCAGAGGTCAAGAATTGACCTCAGTCCATATGGGAAACTCACTGGTGTGAACCAAAGAAGCTTGCATGAAGCTATAGACTATCTAAAATCCTTGACAATGCTATTTCATACTGTAGACAGAAAGGTCAAAGATGAAAATCTTGAAATACAGACTCTGTCTCTGTTGGCTGGGAGACTGATGGTATCTGAATTGGTGGGAAGGAGGTTGGGAAGTCAGAAATTCCTTCTTTCTTGTGCTAGTGCTAGTCCTGATCCTAGGATTTAACTATTATTTTCCACTTAAATCTATATATTTTAATATATTCTTACAGGAGAATTTTTCCAGTCTTTGAATCTCTAGAAGCCAATAAATCACATTAAAAGAGGCCCAGATTATCCGTCTTCCTTCTTCTTAATGCCTTTATAAGATCATGCATTACCTCATAGGATCAGTATGTGACAGATTCTATTTTGGGTCTTCCTCTTAGTCCTTCATTTCATCTTTCTTGAGAACCAGAGTTCAGAAGAATCTGTGCAACTGGAAGTCACCCTCTCTCCCCTGGATCTTGCAGTGCTAGTTTCAAAGACGTCAGTGTCCTCTTAAGGGCTGTGTGGAGGCTCCAGTGTGTTCCCAGGAGAATGCATTCCTTGTGCTAACAAGTTATCTACAGAGCATCTTGAAGTTCTGTTCGGTGATGTAGTGACATAAGATGTCTGTGGCTGAAGAACCTTCTGAGTGGTTAAATAATGGGACTGATTTATTGAACCCAGTAAATCCTAGTTAACAAAACTCCCCACTGATGTGGAGAATATTCATTTGCAATGAAACTAGCAAGACAGGAACCTCATACAACAAGCACGCTGTCCTAACGTGTTGGAAGATGCTGCAGCTGAAAGCCACAGCAATCACTCTACGCTCCTTGTTGATACTTGGCTTGTTTAAATGCTTGGGACATGTATAAAGGCAACTCAAAAGGCTTTTTGGTCTCTGCCATTCTAAGTTCCAAGCATGGCACACTGACCCTGAGATTTGTATTGTTTGTTTATTGTGGTGGTAAAGTACACACAACCTAAAATTGACCTTTTTAAGCATTTTGAAGTGTACAGTTCAGAATTAAGTATTTTCATATTGTTGTACAACCATCATCACCATCCATCCCAGAACTTTACCTTCACAAAATGAAACTCTGTATCCCTTAAACAAATCTCCCCCCAGACTCTGACACCTATCATTCTACTTTTTGTCTGTATTAAGTTTGACGACTCTAGGTATCTCATACAAGTGGAACCCTACAACATTTGTCCTTTTGTGACCAGCTTATTTCATGTACCATAATGTTTTCTAGGTTCATCCATGTTATAGCACGTGTTAGAAGTTTGTTGCTTTCTAAAGTTCAATGACATAGTAATACAGATACAGATATCTCAATCACAATGTGTTTATCCATTCATCTGTTGATGAACATTTGAGTTGCTTCTATCTTTTGGCTATTATGAATAATGCTACTATGAACAAGGTTATGCAAATATCTGTTCAAGTTCTCATTTTCATTTCTTTGGGACATATGTTTATATCCAGAAGTAAAATTGCTAGATCATATTGTAGGTCTATTTTTCTTCTTTGAAAAATCACCATACCATTTCCCGCAATGGCTGCACCATTTTACATTCCCATTAGCAATGGGTTCTACTTTCTTCATATCCTTGTCAACACATTTTCTTTTACTTCTTTTTTAACGACAGCCATCCTAATGGACATGAAGAGGTGTCTCATTGTGGTTTTGATTTAAATTTCTGTAAAGATTATATATTGAGAATCTTTTCATGCACTACTGGCCTTTTGTATATCTTCTTTGAAGATGCCTATTCAAATTCTTCACCCATTTTAAATTAAATTTTTTGTTGTTGAGTTGTATTTTAAAAACTATATTCGTAAAATTAATCCCTTATTAGTTATATGATTTGTGAATATTTTCTCCCATTCTGGAGGTTACCTTTTCACTCTGTTAGTAGTCTTTGATGCACAAAAGTTCTTAATTTTGATGAGGTCCATGCCTGTGCTTTTGGTGTCATATCCAAGAAATAATGATCAAATTCGATGTTATGAAGCTTCTTTCCTCCTATGTTTTCTTCTAAGAGTTTTATAGTTTTAGGTCTAACATCTAAGTCTTTGATTCATTTTGAGTTGATTTTTGTATATGATATAAGGTAAGTGTCCAACTTCATTTTTTTGCAAGTGGAGATTATTTTCCCAGCACTATTTGTTGCACAGATAGTCCTTTCCCCACTGAATAGTCTTGACACACTTACTGAAAATCATAAGGGTTTATTTCTTGGTTCTCTATTCTATTCCACTATATGGTCTACACATTTGTTTTTATGCCAGTACCACACAGTTTGGATTGCCATAGCATTGCAGTAAGTTTTGAAATCAGGAATGTGATACCTTCAGCCTTGTTTTTCTTTTTCAAGATTGTTTTGACTACGCAGGGTCCCTTGAGATTCCATGTAAATTTAAACAGATTATATATTTATGCAAAATATGTTGAGATTTTGATAAGGATTACAACAAATCTGTAGATCACTTTGGGTAGTATTTACATCTTAACAATATTAAGCTTTCTAACCCATACACATGGAATATCTTTCCATTGATTGATGTCTTTAATTTCATTCAGCAATGTTTTATTTTTTTTGATGTGTAAATATTCATCTCCTTGTTAAGTTTATTCCCAAGCATTGTATTCTTTTGGTACTCTTGTAAATTAAATTGTTTTCTCAATTTCCTTTTGGATTATTTGTCGTCAATGTATAGAATTGCAAGTAATTTTTGGGTGGTTTTGTATCTTGCACCTTTGCTGAAATCTCTTACTAGTTCAAACATGTGTGTGTGTGTGTGAAATTTTTAGGGTTTCCTATATATAAGATCTTGTGACTTACAAAAAGAGATAATTTACTTCTTCCTTTCCAAACTAGATGCCTTTTATTTCTTTTTCTTGCCTAATTTCTCTGGCTAGAACTTCCAGTGTTATAATGAATAGAAGTGATTAGAGGAGACATCCCTCTCTTGTTTCTGATCTTGGAGGAAAAGCTTTCAGTCTTTCACAATTGAGTATGATGTTAGCTGTGTTTTTTTTTATATCTGGCCTTTATTATGTTGAAATAATTTGTCTCTACTCTTAGTTTGTTGAGTGTTTTTATTTTAAAAGGTGTTTAATTTTGTCAAATGCATTTTCTGCACCAGTTGAAATTATGGACACTGAAATTCTGTAACCAGGGAAATGGTTCTAATTCCTAGCTCAGAAGATATTGGGGGAGTCAAAATTAAGTTAAAGTTTTATTTCATGAAATTCTCTCTTCTTCTATACCTCATAAGAGAAGTCAAACACTGTTGTCAATTACAGGAGTTAGATCTAGGTATTCCCCTTCCCTGACCTGGCTACTGTTTTTTCAAGCCAGGCAATAGCTTATGATAGCATCCCCTTCTTTCTTGCTAACAATTAGAAGAAAGGGTAAATTGATTTGGACTTATCAGTAAATGATTGGCTAGGAACCATTTTTATGAAAATAAATTTAATTTTTATTTACTTACTTTTATTAAAAACAATTTTTAGAGATGGGGAGGAAGGGAGAAAGAGAGGGAGAGACACATTAATCAGTTGTCTTTCGTATGCATCCTGATGGGGGGACCAATGTGCTACTCAGGCATGTGTCCTGACCAGGAATTGAACTGGCAACCCTTTACCTTGTGAGTCAACACCCAACCAACTGAGATACACTAACCGGGGCTAAAATAATTTAATTTTTAAATTATCATACAGTAAAATTGACTTCTTGAGGGTATATAGGCCTATGAATAAACACATGTATAGATTCAGGTTTCTGCCACCACGATCAAGATACAGAACAGTTCCATTACTCTGAAAAAACTCCTGAGTTTTAGCCCTACATTGGCACATTCTTCCCCTACCTTGAATTCCCAGTAACCACTAATCTTAATCACTACAGTTTTGTCATTTTGAGAATGTCATACGCTGCATAACACAGTGAGTAGAAGCCCAAGTGTGACTGATGACTTTGCTAGCAACCATTTTGAACAAAGAACTATCCTAAATCATTAACCTGACACCATCATCATGGTAGGAGAGCATAATTATAGATTCATATGTTGTACTGGCCTCAGAACATCAGTGTCTGAATGTGTCAGTCTGCTGGGAAGAATGTTAGCCAAAGGATAAGACAAATGGTTGAAAGTTGGAACCAAACCTTTAGCAACTGGGTCACAAGAAATACTATGAAGTGAGGTTACTAGCTGTGGTACGTGATAATTTCATGGACTGCTATGTATTATCATCCACATGTAAAGGACAGTGAGGAGGAAATGTATTAAGCTGAAAACTACAGGACTGCATATGAGGTGATTTCCAGCAGATTATAAAGCAATTGTTTTATTTCTACTGCAGTGAAAAGTGAGTTAATTTGTTTGATGTGTTAGATGAAACACATCTAGTACAGTAAAATGGAAATAGTCATATTTAATCTCTTAGGATGTTTTTGGCTTCAGGTAACAGAATATTCAACTAAAAGTGGCTGTTATAGTAAGAGTTTCTTATTCACATAAAAATGTCTCCACAAGTAGGTGGTTCTAAGGTTAAGGCAATGGTCTCAACTATGTGATGAAGAATCCAGGTCTTTCCATCCTCATTCCACTACCTTCAATAGGAAAGCTTTCTGCTCTCAGATTTTTCACCTCGTGGTTGCAATATGGATGCTACATCCCCAGGCACATGTCCTCATACAATTACATTCATATTTAGGAAGCAGGGGACAGGTAAGGTGGTATAAAAGCTTTTCTCATGTGTGCTTTTTGTTTTGTTTTGTTTTGTTTTGCCTTGGAAGAAAATCTTTTCCTAAATCCCCCAGACTTTTTCTTATGTTCCATAATCAGAAATGTGTCCATTGCTCATCCACACCTAAAGGCACACCACATATTCAGCATTTTTATACTGATGTGATGTGGGCTTTGACAGGATGGAAGAAGGAGCATCATGAGGGAGCATCCTAAGAGAAATGACTCCTCAGAGAATAACAGACCTGACTCACTCCATTGTCAAAGATTAAATGCAGTACTGCGGATAAGGTGCACTTCACTGGAATGGGCACTTGAAAGGCTCCCCCTGCATTTCATTACTTCATTTCTCCCATTCTCTCCTTCAGGTTTCCTTCCTCATTTATCAGCTCCAGAAGAAAAGTGGAAATCTGAAAGTTTTCTTACCTTCCCTAAACAAAGGCACCACTTGTCTCTTCCACCCCAACCTGGTTTTTGGAGTTCTACAGCTCTAGTTTCTACAAACCATTTGGAACTCCCTGACCTCTCAAGAAAGTTCCTGACTTCAGACTGAAGAATACATTTTTATAGCCAGTCTATGGATGTTGGTTATAAATAAGAAACTGAAAAATCTTTATAAACAAGAAAGAAAAAGACTGACAGAGTACAAGTTACTTTTACAACATTAACCTTCACTAAAAACCATCTGTGAAAGTGGAGTGAAGCTTTTTCATACAGAAAAGGAGCAAAAGACACCCCTATGACTGTCTGTACTGGCTGCTGGCTCTGTAAGCACCACGAGATGTTTCTTCCCATCAGAGGGATGACTTCAGTTTTTCCATTCCCACTGTGGTGAAAATGAATAAAAAAAACTGGATCCTGCCTCTGGAAGCACAATATGGGCTCTGCACTAATCAAAAAAGGAAGCTTCATTATAAGACAATATTTCACACTCCAGACTTTGAAGAGTTTCTAGACTTGTCAGAGTGGCTCTGAATCATCTTATGGACTGCCACAGGATGAGAGTGGTGATATTGTACAAGCCAGACCCTTCGCAGAAACGGTTTTCTTATTAACTGAGCTCCTCTTGCTGCTCTCTGAGTCACTACAGTCCAAATCTTATAATTTTACCTCCTCTTCTAATCATTTTACCAGATAGCCATTTTAACAGGGTGGGAATGAGGGTAGAGAGGAAAAGGAGGTCTTGGTTTACCTAAAATGCACTTAACTAACAAGTGCCAATGAAATATGGACACTGTAAATAGGTAAAAGGAGAATGAAGGTTTTGGAAACCTGATTAGTAGTGATAAGGACTTCAAAGGGTTGTGTTCGGTTTGCCAAAGCAAGGCTGATTTAGCAATGGACTCTGACCCAGTCCAGGTGAGAGGTACCTGGGGCTGAGCCCCTGAGTGTCTCCCCTGTGTTGCATCCGCTAGAGAAGGCAGAAGAAATCTGCTCCGCAGTCCTTTCATTTATGAATGTCTGGAGACAAACTATGTTGACAACTGTAGGCCACTACCCTGTGGGATTCTGTTGCACATACTGCAAAGGAAAACCACCTGCAGCTGTCTGAAGTGAGGTTCTTTCACTAACATCCAGTTAATAAAGTCTGTACCATGAAACAAACCAGAGGGAAAGCCAGTCTTCATGAGGAAAGCCTTTGCTGGCTGGGAAAGATTAGGTTGTATCCAAGTCAGGAGGTTTTTTTGGATTTTTTTTTTTTTAAATCAACTTGAAGACCTATGTGCCCAGCATGGACTGATGTGCTTTAGGGTCACACAGAGGGAGTGGGAAGCCTGTGCTTCCCTGTGGGAACATACCCTGTGCTCCACGGAGGATACCAGATACTTAGGAAACTGAGAGAAACCTAAGGTTAGTGTAGAATTTATGTACAACTGTGCAGGGCAAGTGCAGCTGGGTTCAGAAGGACACAAAGATGTGTGTGATGTAAGGCCCTAGAGAGCAGGAGTACCAGCTGACTCATTTTAGTATCTTCGGCTTTGTAAATTTGTCATGCAAAGTAGGAAACTAATTGGTAAATTTCATTTAAAGGTCAACTCTATGCATTTATTCTCATATATTGTGGATAGACTTATATTTTGTGTAGATCTTTGTCATTGAGTCAACTCTAGAACAAAGTGAGAAAAGGAGTACTTTTTTTAAAAGTCTTGATTAATTGGTGAATACAGATGCCTTCTGTGATGATTAATTTTATGCGTCAACTTGATTGGGGCATGGTGCCCAGGATTCTTAGGTCAATCCCTATTTTCGATGTTTCTGTAAGAATGTTTTCAGATAAGATTTACATTTAAATGGGTAGATGGAGTAAAGCAGATTGTCCTCCATAATATGGATGGGTCTCATCCCATCAGTTGAAGGATTGACTAATCAAAATGCTGACCTCGTCTGAGCAAGAGGGAATTCCCCAGCAGATGGACTTTAGACTTCATCTGCAGCATCGACTCTTCCTGGATTTCCATCAGAATTTGGAAGCCTCCAGCCTCCCCGACTGCAATTTGTACTTGCCATGACTCCACAAAAATGTGAGCAATTTCCTTAAAATAAACTCTTTAAAAACACACACACAGGGGAAGATCCAAGATGGCAGAGGAGTGGGTGGAAGCTCCGTTAACTTCCTCTCAGGACCAGTCTGGAATTACAACTAAATTGTAGAGAAGTTGTCTTGAATAACCAACTCAACACTAGCTGGAGAGAAGCCTTATAACCAAGGACAGACAGAGAAACCTACTTCACCACAATGACACTGGAAGGGCGTGTGGAAGAAGCATAACAGAGCTGGCTGGGTTCCCACAGGTGGCAGCAGAGGTGCTGGAGGGATATTTCAGTGGCCAGGGGTGTTCACCCTGAGAACTGTGAGTCCAAACCCCAAACTGGGCTCCCCAGCCAATAGCACCAGAGACAGAAGAAACCCACATAATATCCAGCCATGAAAAGCAGCAGGATTTCTATCTGCCAGAGAGAGATGGCTAGAGACACAGAGAACCTCTTAAAGGGTCAATGCACAAAATTTTGTTTGCAGCCACTTACCCTGAGCTCTGACAGAGGGAGGACAGAGTGAACTAAAGATGCTTGAGGTGGCTCTGGGGAGAGAACTGAAAGAACAGCTGCCAGGAACCCTATGTTGAGTCATTCCCCATACTGCAGAAGCCATCTTTTTCAGGCAGAGCACTCCCCTCCAAGTGACATCGGTCTGAGGGGAAACAATAACCTCACCTCCAGGAATTAGTCTGTCCCACCCTGAGGCTGCTGATTACAGTTTGAGACTATATCATTCATCAGTTTAATAACTAAGGCAGAAAATACAAAAAGCAGCCAAAATGGGAAGACAAAGAAACAAACCCCAAGTGAAAGAACAAGAGAATTCTCCAAAGAAGAACAAGATGAAGTGGAGGCAAGACATTTATCAGATAGAATGTTTAGAGTAATAATTATAATGATACTCAACAGCATGAAAAAAAGACATAGGAACCATAAAAAAGGACCATTCAGTAATAAAGATTGCAATATCTGAAATTAATACACTGGAAGGAATAAACAGTAAGTTATATGAAGCAGAGGATCGAATCAGTGATTTTGAAGACAAACCAGAAAAAAACACCCAGGCAGAGCAGCAAAAAGAAAAGAAGAATTTTAAAATAATGAGGAGAGCTTAAGAAACATTTTGGACAAAGTGAAGCATAACAACATGTGAATCAAAGTTGAAGCATGCGCCAACTTCCTCTTTTTCCAGCTGGAACCATGGAGGGTGCAGAAGAGAAGAAGATCTGTGCTATGCCAAAAACCCTTAAGAAAAAGTGAAGGAATTTCAGAGTCAAAAATCAAGCACCTGAGAAAGAAATTTGCCCAAAAGATGCTTTGAAAGGCAAGGAGGAAACTTATTTATGAAAAAGCTAATTACTATCACAAAGAATATAAGCAGATGTACAGAACTGAGATTAGAATGGCAAGAAAAGCTGGCAACTTCTATGTACCTGCAGAAACCAAATTGGCAATCATCATCAGGATAGGAGGTATCAATGGTGTGAGGCCAAAGGTCCAAAAGGTGCTGCAGCTTCTCTGCCTTCACCAGATGGTACCTTTGTTAAGCTCAACAAGGTTTTGAATAGCACGTTGAGGATTGTGGAACCATTGGATGGTGGTACCCTAACCTGAAATTAGTAAATGAACTGATCTACAAGCGTAGCTATGGAAACAGAAAAAAACAAACAAACAAAAATGAATTGCCCTGACAGATAATGCATTGATTGCTCAACCTCTTGATAGATATAGCATCATCTGCATGGAGGATCTAATTCATGAGATCTGTACTGTCGGAAAACACTTCAAAGAAGCAAACAACTTCCTGTGGCCCTTCAAATTATCTTCTCCAGCAGGTGGCATGAAGAGAAAGGTCACCCATTTTGTAGAAGGAGGAGATGCTGGAAACAGGAAGGACCAGATCAACAGGCTTATTAGAAAGATGAATTAAGGTTTCTACCATGGTCGTTTTTGTAATCTGGTCAGTTAATAAACTGGAACTGCTTTAAAACTGAAAAGAAAATTAAGGAATACCAGTTGGAGAACAGAACAAGCAAGGGATTGAGAACCTATTTGAAGAAATAATTATGGAAAGATCCCTTTTGATTAAGGAAAAAGAGGCACAAGTCCAGGAAGCTCAGAGAGTCCCAAACAAGTTGGTTCCAAAGAGGCCTACACCAAGACACATCATAATTAAACTGACAAGGCTTAAAGTTAAGGAGAAAAGCCTAAAAGCTCCAAGAGAAAAGTATGTAGTTACCCACAAAGGAGCACCAATTAGACTGTCAACTGATTACTCATTGGAAACAGTTCAGGCAAGGAGGAGTGGGCATGAAATATTCAAGGTGATGAAAAGCAAGGACATACAACCAGTGCTACTTTACCCAGCAAGGCTATCATTTAAAATTAAAGGAGAAATGAGGAGCTTCCCAGGTTAGAAAAAGCTAAAGAAGTTTGTTAACAACAAACCAGCACTGCAACAAATGTTAAAGGGCTTGCCTTAAGAAGAAGAAAAAGAAAAAGGGAAAAAAAATAGAAGAAAATTGTCTAAGAATAAAATGCCACTAAATACATTCTATTAATAATCACCTTAAATGTAAATGGCTTAAATGCTCCAACCAAAAGACATAGGGTAGCTGAATGGATAAGAAAACAAGACCCATATACATGCTGCTTCCAAGGGACCCACCTTAGATAGAAAGATACACACAGACTAAAAGTAAAGGGATGGAAAAAGATATTTCATGCAAATGGAAAGGGAATAAAAACTGGGGTAGCAGTACTTATATATGACAAAAATAGACTTTAAAACCAAAGCCATAGGAAGAGAGAAAAAAAAGGACACTGGCTAATGATAAATAAAACAATCCAAGAGGTTGTAACCCTAGTAAACATTTATACAACCAACATAGGAGCACCTAAATATGTAAAACAAATCTTGATGGACATAAAGGAAGAGACTGACAGAAACACAGTCATAACTGGTGATTTTAACACTCCATTGATTTCAATGGATAGATCTTCCAGACAGACAATCAACAAGGAGACAGTGGCCTTAAAAGACATGCTAGATCAAATAGATTTAATTGATATCTTCAGAGCATTTCACCCCAAAGCAGCAGGATATATACTTTTCAAGGGCACATGGAAATTTTTTAGGACAGACCACATGTCAGGACATAAAACAAATCACAATAAACTTAAGAAGATTGACGTCATATCAGATATCTTTCCTGAACACAATGCTATGACACTAGAAATTAACCACAAGAAGAAAACTGACGAAACATGCAGAGACATGGAAGCTAAATAACATGCTATTAAACAATTAATGGGTCAACAATGAGATCAAGGAAGAAGTCAAAAGATACCTTCAAACAAATGAAAATGAGGACACAACAATCCAAAACCTGTAGGACACTGGGAAAGCATTCCGAAGAGGGAAATTCATAGCATTAAAGGCCTATCTCAAAAACAAGAAAAAGCTCAAGTAAAAATCTAACTTCACACTTAAAGGAACTTGAAAAAGAATACCAAACAAAGCCCAAAATGAGTAGAAGAAGGAAATAATAAAGATCAGAGCAGAAATAAATGAAATAGAGTCTGAAAGAAGATACAAAAGATCAAAGAACCAAGAACTGGTTCTTTGAAAAGACAAACAAGATTGACAAACCTTTAACCAGATTCATCACGAAAAAAAAAAGATAGGACCCAAATAAATAAAGTCAGAAATGTAAGATGAGAAATAACAACTGACACCGAAGAAATATAAAGGATTGTGAGAAAATTTTATGAACAACTATATGCCAACAAACTGGACAACTTGGATGAAATGGATAAATTCCTAGAAACATATAATCTTCCAAAACTAAATAGAGATGAATCAGAGAATCTGAAGAGACAGATTGCACCTAATAAAACTGAAGCAGTACAAACTGAAGCCCTTGACTAGATAGCTTCACAAGCGAATTTTACAAAACATTGCAAGAAGAACTAACACCACTCCTTCTCAAACTATTTCATAATATTCAAAGGAGGGAAGGCTTCCAAACTCATATTATGAGGCCAGCATTATACTAATTCCAAAACCAGATAAAGACACTAAAAAAAGGAAAATTATAGGTCAATATTCCTCATTATTATAGGTGCTAAAATCCTCAACAAAATATTAGCAAACCAAATACAGCTATGCATCAAAAAGATCATACATCATGATCAAGTGGGATTCTGGGAATGCAATGTAGTACAGTGTTTGCAAGGCAATAAATGTGATATATTACAAAAAACAAAATGAGAGATAAAAACCACATAATCATATTAATAGATGCAGAAAAAGCATTTGATAAAATCCAACTCCCATTTATGATGAAAACTTTCAGTAAAGTGGGATTTGAGGGAACATACCTAAACATAATAAAGGTCACCTATGACAAACCCACAGCCAACATCATACTCAACGGGCAAAAACTACAAGCATTCTCCTAAGATCAGGAACAAGATAGGAATGTCTGCTTTCACCTTTTTTATTCAACATTGTACTGGATATCCTAGTCATAGTAATCAGACAAAAAAAAAAAAGAAATAAAAGGAATCCAAATTGGAAAGGAAGAAGTGAAACTGTTTTTATTTGCAGATGACATGGTACTGTACACAGAGAACCACACAGATTCCACCTAGAAGCTTCTAGACTTAAAAAATGAATTCAGCAATGTAGCAGGATACAAAATTGATATCCAGAAAACAATTGCATTTTTATATGCCAATAACAAACTAACAGAAAGGGAAATTAAGGAAACATTCTAATTTCAAGACAAAGAGAGAATATTAAAGGCAGCAAGGGAGAAAAAGGAAGTAACATACAAGGGAGCCCCAATAAGGCTAACAGCTGATTTCTCAATGGAAACACTGAAAGCCAGAAGGGAATGGCAAGAAATATTCCAAGTAATGAGAACCAGAGGCCTGCAGCCAAGGCTACTTTACCCAGCAAGGCTCTCAATCAAGATAGAAGGCGAAATAAGAAGCTTCCCAGACAAAAGAAGTCTAAAAGAATATACCTCCACTAAACCAGCTCTGCAAGAGATACTAAAGGGTCTATTTTAAGGAAAGGAAGGAAAAGAGAAAGGGAGAGAGGAACACACGTACATAAATGGCAATGAATAAGTAACTATCAATAATAACCTTAAATGTTAATGGATTAAATGCTCCAATCAAAAGACATAGAATAGCTGAATGGATAAGAAAACATGACCCACACATATGCTGCCTACAAGAGACCCATCTCAGGATAAAAGACCTGCACAGGCTGAAAGTGAAGGGCTGGAAACAAATTTTCCAAGCAAATGGACAGGAAAAAAAAGCCGGGGTAGCAATACTCATTTCAGATAAAATAGACTTCCAAAAAAGGGCCATAAAGAGAGACCCAGAAGGTCACTTCATAATACTCAAGGGAAGAATCCACCAAGAAGACATCAATATTGTAAATATATATGCACCCAACATACGTGCACCCAAATACATAAAGAAAATCCTAGAGGACTTTAAGAAAGATATTGACAGCAACACAATTATAGTGGGGGATTTTAACACCCCACTCTCAAAAATGGACAGACCTTCCAAACAAAATATCAATAAAGATATCAGGGCATTGAACAATACCCTAAATGAAATGGACTTGACTGATCTATTTAGAGCCCTCCATCCCAAAGAAGCTAAATACACATTCTTTTCAAATGTACACGGAACATTTTCAAAGATAGACCACATGATAGGACACAAAGCAAGTCTCAACAAGGTCAAGAAAATCGAAATCATACCAAGCATTTTCTCAGATCACAAGGGAATGAAACTAGAAACCAACCCCAAGGAAAAAAA
>PVIA01011310.1:0-45348 GCA_004024845.1 Tonatia bakeri
TTTTTTTTTTTTTTTTTTTTTTTGAAGTATAGGGGTGGCCTGTAAGGGACTTTTAACCCTTATTAATCTGCAATTAACTGTATCCAAAACTTATATTTTGAAACAGCTTACTCCAATTGAAAAATATGCTTTGAACTACCTGGAACTATTCCATACTGCCATTGACCACGGAAAGGAGAGAACCAGTGAGGTGAGGCCACCTTCCTGCCAGCGGCCGGGGGGCCTTGGCCTCTGCAGCATCAGCTCTGGAGAGGTGCAGCCCATCTGGTGTTTGAGGGCAAGCCCCCAGTCTCTAGCGAGGGAACTCGCCAACAGTGACGTCTCAGGGCACCCTACGTGGGCGGTTTCGAGGGTTTCAGAGCATCGTGGTGCTTGACAGAGGCTCCATGATGGGCAGAGAAGTTCTGGAAAACGAGTGGGAACAGCTGAGAGGGGAGCTGTGACAGGAAGAGAGGGTCACCTGCGTGAGTGAGACATGCGAGTCGGGCAGACGTGTGCCCGGTGGGGATGGTGCTGAATGCTGTGTCCGGGCCTGTGTCTCCCAGCAGGACGCCGTGCTGACCGCGGTGAGCGCCTGGGAGGCCCGGAACCTGCGGGCGCTGCGGGAGCAGGAGGCCAGGGCGCTGCAGGCGCTGGAGCAGGAGCAGCTGCTCACCTACACCAGGGAGGACGCTTACAGCGTGGTGTGTGCCTGTCACGTGTCCCCACGCCGCAGTGCCGGCTTGTGCCCGCAGGGGACCGCTGCAGAGAACCACTGCCCAGTGTTGCGGTTCCGCGTGCCTTTCCCCTGGCGGGGCGATGCGGGAGGCCCCTCGCCCTTAGCTTGCAGAGTGGCGGGGACCGCTCGTGGTGACAAGCAGGCTGGCTGTCCAGCTGAAAGCTCCCCTCTGTCTCCCACAGGAATACATCTACGAAGGTGCCGACGGGCAGACGGAAGTCATGCCGGTAAGTGCCGCGCCTTGTGGTCCCCGTCCCCTGTGGCGCCAGCTGCCTTCCCCGAGGCGCACAGCTCACGCCTCTCCCTTCTCGGTGCAGCTCTGGACCCCGCCCACGCCACCGCAGGACGACAATGACATCTACATCGACTCCGTCATGTGCCTCATGTACGAGACCACGCCCATCCCCGAGTCCAAGCTGCCCCCCGTGTATGTGAGAAAGGAGCGCCGACGGCACAGGACGGACCCCTCAGGTGGGCGCTGGCGCCTGCACCCAGGCACCACGGCGTCGTGTGCTCCGGGGCAGGCAGGAGCCTTGGCGGGTCCAGTCTCCGCGGTGGAAGGGGGGGAGGGGCTTGTGGCTGCCCGGGCGCCCGGGCGGCCTCTCCGGCTCCTGGTCCCCTTCCCTGGTGCCCTGAGGCGGGTGGGGTGCTCTGGCGGCCGCCACACTGAGCCGGCCACTCTGTGCAGCTGCAGGCAGGAAAAAGAAGCAGCGTCACGGGGAGGCCGTCGTGCCCCCTCGGTCGCTGTTCGACCGCGCGACCCCGGGCCTGCTCAAGATGCGCCGGGAGGGGAAGGAGCAGAAGAAGAACCTCCTGCTGAAGCAGCAGACACAGTTTGCCAAGCCTCTCCCCACTTTCGCCAAACCGGCCACTGAGTCGGGGCCTGACAACCCCGAGTGGCTCATCAGCGAGGACTGGGCGCTGCTGCAGGTGAGCCTGATCCCGAGGGCGCCCTCCCCACGTGGGAGTCCCCGTCCTTCTGGTCCCTCTGAGCACGGGGACGCCTGGTGCTGCTCAGCCGTTGACCTCCACGGCCTGACCTCGGTCCTCCAGGCTGTGAAGCAGCTGCTGGAGCTGCCTCTGAACCTCACGGTCGTGTCCCCGGCCCACACGCCCAACTGGGACCTGGTCAGCGATGTGGTCAACTCCTGCAGCCGCACCTACCGCTCCTCCAAGCAGTGCCGCAGCCGCTACGAGAGCGTGCTCATCCCCAGGGAGGAGGGGAAGGTGAGTGCGTGGCTGCCACGGCCACTTGGAGTGCGGGCTGGGGCTCCCGCCGCGGGAGGCGTGCGTAACGTGGAGCGTCTGCGCTGCTCTCCTGCGTGCAGAGAGCTGCGTGCCGTCTGGTGGCTGTGAGCACGCTGCCCCCCCCCCCCAGTGGACGAGGAGGGCGCGGCTTTGTGCCGTCAGCGCACGTGCAGAAAAGCGCCGGCTCCCTGTGCGCTGGTTCAGGGTGCTCTGCACACTCTGGCCCTGACCGGCTGCGAGTGTCGCGGGCGCTGCTGGCCCCGGGCGGCGGCCCCGTACTGTCCGTCAGCGGGAGGCCACGGTGTCAGCTCCGTGGGGCTGCGGGTCGGCGCCAGGCGCCTTTCTCCTCCCTCGAGCCCGGCGGTCTCCGCACGCTCGCCGTCTTGCTTCCCGGACAGCGTCGCGGATCCGTGCCAGCCTCTGAGTGCTGGTCTCGGCCGGCGCCCCGTCTGGAGGGAGTGCCAGGCTCGTCCCCTGCAAAGGGACATCTGCCCGCGCTTCTGAGCTGTGACTGTCAAATCGCTCCTGTAGCCAGCCTGTGCTCAGCTCAGCTTTAGTTTTCCTGAAAACGGGTCTCTCCAAACGAGGCGTTGGGGCTTCGTGTCTAAAAACGACAGTGAGCTCCCCCCCGTCAGCATCCGGCGCCGTCATCAGGAGCACGGGAGGTCAGCCACGTTCGGGAGCGTCTCTCTCGGTGGCTCTGATTTTGACCTTGACCTCCTGTCACCGCTCTGGGATGTGGCGGTGACTCCCGCGTCAGAGGACGCCTCCGTGAAGCGCCGGTCCCCTGGCGATGGGAGCCCTCTCGTGCGCCCTTCCCTTGGGTCTTCGCTGGAGAGGCTGCCACCCTCGGGGACGCCCCGGTGGCGCTGGCGCTGGGGAGGCCATGGGGAGAGTGGTGCTGACGGAGGGACGACGAGGTCCCCGTGGCCGCACACCAGCACGGGGAGCGCCTCACAGCCAGCGAGTCCGGACAGTCTGCGCTGGGGCCGTGCTCTCGTCCAGGGCTGGGACCGGACCTAGTCGTCCACACTGTCGTCTCCCTTTCCTCCGACGCGGCAGGGCCTGTCACACGGCGGGCGGGCCGCCCTCTCGCGTGCGTTCTGTCGTTGCACCTCTCCTCGGACGCCCCTCCTCCATCGAGGGCCTTCCCTCAGCGTGGACGGCAGCGCCTCTGCACGCCCTCCCCCACGCGGGCTGTCCCTCTGGAAGCTCTGTCTCCACCCGTGTTGCACTCCAGTTGGGACATGACCAGGACTAAGAACTCGGGAGCCCGGCCCCAACAGGGCCACCAGCCAGCCCTTCGCATGGCACGGGGAGTTGTCCTGAGCTCTGTGGGCTGCTGAGGGGTCTGGGGGCAGGCAGGTGCTTGGTGGGGCTGTGGGACTTAGGGGGCAGCGTCACCAGGCACAAGCAGCACTGGAGCCCACACGGGAAGTCTGACGTCAGGAACGTCCGTCCCCGTCGGCAGCCGCCGTGGACAGAGGCCAGCAGGGATGGTGGGCTGCTGGTGAAGGCGCTGGCTGTGTCCCTCGTCTGTGGCCTCAGCTGCTTGGCCCGTGGTTCTCTCTCCCCAGAGAAGGGGGGCTCTCTGCCCCCGGGCAATCGGAGGCTCGCGCGGCGGTGCGTGGAGGGCCCAGCACAGACTGAGGACCGGCGTCAGTGGGCGGCAGAGGCCGCTGCTGTGCCGTCCGCGCCAGGTCTCAGGAAGGAGGGGCTTTGATCACAAAGCCTTGGGCTCTGCCTCCAGGTCAGTGAGCCCCACCCCAGGGTCACCGTGGGCCGTCCACTCTGTTTCAGAGCAAGAACAACCGTCCTCTGCGCACGGGACAGATCTACGCCCAGGATGAGAACGCCACGCACACCCAGCTGTACACGAGCCACTTCGACCTGATGAAGATGACCGCCGGGAAGAGGAGCCCGCCCATCAAACCTCTGTAGGCCCGCGTCCTCGCTGCTGGGGCCTCTGGCAGGGCTCGTCGTACCGTTTGCCGTCTGTGTGTCCTTCGTCGGTTGGTAACTGTTGTCCCCGTTCTCTGCTGCAGGCTTGGCATGAACCCTTTCCAGAAGAACCCCAAGCACGCCTCCGTGTTGGCAGAAAGGTATTCTGTGTTCGTAACACACTGCTCACTCACCGGAGTGACGATACCGCAGCGTTCTCTTGCACTCAATAAGCCCCACGCGTTGTGCAACGGGGCTCCCGGCTGTAGCTGGGGTGGCAGGGCGGCGGAGCCAGCCCTGCAGGTGCTCTCGCCTGGGGGCTGCCCCTGCTCCGTCAGGCAGAGGGCACACTGACAGGGCAGGAGGGCTTTCTGTGCGCCCGTCCCCCCAGGTCTGGCAGACGTTTGTTAGCTCTTCTGTGAAAACACACCCGATCCGGGGGTGAATGTTCTTCGAGTCAAGGAGCTTGTAGGTGACAAGTGTGGGGAGGCTGCAGGAGTCCCTGGAGCGGGAGTGGGGGCCCGGAGGGCGGGGCAGTGTTTACGCAGCCGGGAGGCCCGTCTGTTCCGGACGGACAGGCCCGAAGGGGACGGAGCTGGGGCTGGGACGGCTGAGGCAGCCTCTCCCTTCCAGGCTGAAGTGCCCGGTGCCCCGCCTCTGGGCTGGCCCAGAGCTGCCGCCAGCACCCCAGCTTGGACCACGAGGGCTTTGGGTTTTGAGAGTGTCTTTCTGCTTGAGAACTGCCTGCTCACCTCTAACGACTTCTGCCTTCCAGTGGCATCAACTACGACAAGCCCCTGCCTCCGATCCAGGTCGCGTCTCTCCGCGCAGAACGCATCGCCAAGGAGAAGAAGGTGGGCGGCCGGGCGGGCGGCCGCCGGCGGGAGCTGCAGCCTCAGCTGCTTCACGCTCCGCTCCTCTCTGTCCTGCAGGCGCTGGCCGACCAGCAGAAGGCACAGCAGCCACCTGTGGCACAGCCCCCACCGCCCCCGCCGCAGCCACAGCCGCCGCCGCCCCAGCAGCCGCCGCCCCTGCCCCAGCCCCCTGCAGCAGGCAGCCAGCAGCCCTCAGGGCCTCCCGCCGTGCAGCCGCCTGCCCAGGTGCAGCCCCCGGCGCAGCCTGCGCAGCCCCCGCCGAAGGCGTCGCCCGCGATCACAACCGTGGGCAGCGCTGCCGTCCTGGTGAGCCGGCCCTCCTGTCCCTCAAGGCCCGTTGAGCTCCCACAGCACCCAGAGCCGCAGACCTTCCTGTTGGGGGGTGGCGAGGCCCTGACTTTCCCTGGAGTGGGGGGTGCCTTCCCCCTCTGCCAGCTCTGTCCTCCAGAGCTCCTGCCACTGGGTCACTCAGCGGCCGCCTGGGCGTGCAGGCAGCTCTTCCTGGTGCAGGTGCCAGGGGGTGGGAATGGGGTGGGGCCCATGACGTGTAACTGAAGAGGTCCCCCCTCCTCCTGGCCCCGCACCACCTTCCTCAAAGCAGCCACACACATGCTCACACGCACACGAGGGGGGGGTGGCTGGCTCGCCATCGCACGCGCCCCGTGGCGCCCCACACCACCCTGCATGCCCGTGGGGCTCACGCTGAGATCGCCCGTGGGAAGAGTGCCCGGAGCTGGGTGGGGGCTCCGCTGCTCCGCACTGCCATCCAGGTGTTGGGGGTGTCCTGCGGCACCAACCCACCCCTTTGTGTTCGTTCCTGTCACTGCAGTAGCATTTTTCTATTCACCTGGGCAGCCTCATTCCTCACACCTTGAGAAAATGCACTCACCGAAACCGGGCAGAGTGTCCTGCTGGGACCAGGAGGGCCCTGGGGAGAACGGGGTGGGGGTAGTCGGGAGGGGCTCCCCACAGAGTCAGCCCCTGGGCTGTGGCCTGAGTGACAGGCGTCATTCTGGAAAGAATGGAAACCAGCAGCCGTGAGCTCGGCAGCTGTGGGGTCAGGGTCAGTGTGGCCAGAGCACTGGGGACAGAGGCTCCGGAGTCGGCCTGTGTGGCCAGTGACCGTGGTCAAGAGCCTGGGTTCGATACTAGTGAGGTGGGAGCCTTTGGGGGTTCACCATATGTGCCAGCTTGACCTGGTCTTCAGGTGGCTTTTCTCTTCGGCAGGCGGGAGCCATTAAAACGTCCGTCACTGGGACCAGCATGCCGGCAGGTGAGAGTCGGAGACGTGGCAGGGCCCGGCCGGCGTGTGCACTCGCCTCACAGGCCCTCCCTCTCCCCACAGGCGCGGTAAGCGGCAACGTGATCGTGAACACCATCGCAGGCGTCCCTGCCGCCACCTTCCAGTCCATTAACAAGCGCCTCGCCTCGCCCGTGGCACCGGGAGCCTTGACGGTGAGTCACCCTACTCCCGGCGTGTGCAATGCATGCCCGGCCGGGGTCCCGGGAAGCCACTGGTTTGCCTTCTGGAGAAAACGCCCCTGGGCTCAGGAAGGACTGGCCTAGCTTGGGTTTCACCAAGCCACGCAGACAAGCAGGTGCTCGGGGCGGTTCTGTGCTGTGTGTCTGCAGGTGCGTGTGGGAGCCCCTGCAGCCACCTCCCTCCTCTGCAGGATGCCACGGGGATGCTACCGACGGGGTGCTCCTCCTGCCTGTGGAGGGGTGTGGGGACACAGAGATGGCTGCTCTGGGGATCACACGTGGCGGGGGGGGCCATGGGGTCACATGAACATGGCCCACGCACCTTACTGGGAGGGGGGCAGGCCAGGCAGCAGGGAGGTGCTCCGTTTACGGGGTGTCCAGACCCAGGTGCGGGAGCAAGGAGGGGCCAAACCTGGGCAGAGCAGCAGACGAGGAGCCACGTGACCACCGCGTGTGGAACCAGCAGGAGCCAGAGCAGTGACCAACCAGAGAACACTGGCGTCCAGCAAGACCCACCTCATGACAAATCACCTACTCGTCTGACGTAAAAAGCAGAAATGAACTACTGAGATTCAGGAGTCTAAATGCCCCCCAAGGGCCCAAAGGCGGCGTGAATAGGAAGGAACTGCTTCGGGGTCAGCAGTGCTTTGGCGAGTGGAATGGTGTCCCTCTCGAGCTGTGAGAACACGCAGGCACGGCTGCAGTCATCGGACAGTGCGGTGCTGGCAGCGGGCGGACACGCAGGTCCCCGCGGCGGGACGGAGGTCGGGAGGGGACCCTCGCGCACAGCCGACTTCCGTCCAGAGTGCTGGGGGGCTTGGAGGGAGGGCAGGCCCGTCCCCAGGCTGCCACCTGTGGCTCGCACTGCCTGGAGAAGGCACTCAGAGGCTCACGGGCCAGAAGGTGAAGGCCCCACTCCACACTTCCGGAAGGCGGCGCTGAGAACGTCTCTGCCTCCTCGGCGCAGGCAGACATTTCCTCGGATGCCACAGCCTGCGGGTCACCAAAAGAAAATTAATAAATTGACCTCATCAAAAATCGCGAATAACTGCTCTTCGAAACACGACCATGGGACGCAGCAGGTGAAGGACTGGTGTTCAGACAGGGCGCAGGTTCTTCAGTCGATGAGAGAACGACTTTCAAAGATGCACGAGGGGCGGTCGCTTCACCGGAGACGGCGCACGGAGAGCAAGTACGCATGCGGCACCCTCCCGGGGTCACGGCCAGCAGAACATGGGGCACGCCAGCACGCTCCGTGAGCTCGGCTCAGGGACGGGGCACCCAGGCCCGGCAGCGTCGCGTGCTGCGGAGGCGGGGCGGCGGGACTCCGTTGCCGGTGGAACCGAGCTGGGTCAGTTCTCGTGCAAGCAAACCTACCTGCACGTGTCCAGAAACCTGGAAGTTCCACTTCTCGGTTTCTCTTGAGAGAAACGTCTACACAAAAAAAACCTGACCGCGATGTGGATGGCGGCTTCGCCCATAATCAGGAAAAACGGGAACAACGAACTGTGCTTCGGCGGGCCCGTCGGAAAGGCTTGTTTCTGTGTGTGATGTCCTGGAAGGTACAGGGGCTCGTCCACGAGGTGTTTCTCGAGCACCTCTCGCAGACGCTCGTCCTGGGGCTGCGGGTGCAGCAGCACGTGGAGGGGCACGGCAGCTCGCGCTGGGCCCTCCTGCCCCCCGAGGCGGGGACAGAGCACGGCGCAGACGGCAGGGAGGGCTGGAGGCAGAAACAGGCAGCAGAGAGCGGGCAGACCCTCTGGACTTGAGATAGTGGGACTGCTGAGTGCAGATTATGAAACAGTTGTGCTCGCCAACTTAAAGAAACAAAGGAGCCTTGAGAGTGCCTCTGGAAGCCAGGAAACCATCTGGAAGGACAGAGAGAGCTGGTGGGATGAGGAACGGTTACCAGGGCTGGGAAGAGGCAGCCTGGCCGCCTCACTGCAGCTGACACAGTGGAGCGGGAGTCGGGGCTGCGGAGGCCGTCGGAGGACACCGTCCGAAGGCAGCGCGGGGTGATGGCCGGCGGCCAGATGGAGGGACAGCGAGCCTGAGGGCTGGGACTGACCCACGTGACCCCACGCCAAAGCAACCGAGTCCCGGCGGGAGAGGGGTCCACACTGCATGCCACGGCGACTGGGAGGTCTTCAGGGCGGCCGGGAACACAGCCAGCGTCAGCTCCCTGGTGGCAGTGGGGCCGGGCTGGGGGGACACCGTCTTGGCTGTAACTGGAGGAAACAGGCGCCGACCTGGGGCCCCGTCTCCTCGAAAAGCACCCCAACAGGGCTGATGGGAGCATCTCCAACGAAGACTGGGAGAACTGCCGGGGGACCTTTCCCAGGGGACGCCCTTCAGGCAGAAGGGGGTTGTCCACAGCGGGAGGGTGACGCAGGAAGAGCAAGCACACTGTGCGGGTGACTGGGGGAGATGGATGTCACTCGGCGGGGAGCAGGGGCGGGGGTGCCGCACACTCCGGAGTCCGCACGGTGGGAGCGCGGAGGGCGTGGGTTGCCGATCAGACTCCAGTGCGAGTTCGTGGTGGGGTTCGGGGCAAGACGCCAAAGGAGTAAAAACAGACTGTAACTTCCAAACTGGGAGGGAGAAGCAGGAGGAGGGGGAAACCTGGAAGAAGGCAAGAGAGGAGATGGGGAGAAAAACGACGGGCGAGCAAGAGCACAGAACGGGACGCTGGGTTCAGACGGGAGTAAGGGGACGAACAGAGCGGCCTGGGGCACATGGCCACGGTCGGCAGCGGGAGTGGCAGGGGCACCTGACACGTGTGAGGGCCTCAGACGTGGAGTCGGCAGGGCCTGTGAGCACGAGGCGGCCAGGACTCGGGGTCGGAGCTTGGTGCTGGACTGTGGGTGGGAGGCAGGAGGCTGCCCTGTGTCCTCCGTGAGGCCAGGTGGTGGGGCTGCAAGCCCTGAGCACAGGAAGGGGGGTCCGCGCTGTGGCTTCGTGCCTGACTGGGGTGATGATGATGCAGTTAGCACCTCGGACTGCGTGTTACGCGGAGGATGGTCAGGTCTCGACAGGTCTGGCGTGGGGACGGACGGGGTGGGGCTGCAGAGTGGGCGTGGGAGGCCGGCGTCGGGCACGTCGGCTCGTGTTGCTGAGTGACCTGCGCTGCTGCTCACAGCAGGAGCCAGCGAGGTCTCCCGTGGGTGCTCTGCTCCTTGGGGTTCAGAGTCAGGCGTCCTTTCCGTCCCGTGACGGTGAAAGGCCTTGAAGGGTGTTTCAGAGTCACTGACAGGTCCTCGCCTTGCCGTTCCAGACCTCCGGAGGCTCAGCACCTGCCCAAGTGGTCCACTCCCAGCCTCGAGCGGTCGGCTCCCCAGCCACTTCGGACCTGGTGTCCCTGGCACCGACGCAGGGTGTCAGAGCGGTCACCTCTGTGACAGCCTCGGCCGTGGTCACGACCAGCCTGACTGCGGTACAGACCCCAACCCGGTCTTTGGTGACCCAGGTGTCCCAAGGCAAGTATGGCTTGGTTTCCTGGGGTCCACCCCACCCTGGGAGACAGGCCTCGGCCAGCCTCAGGCGGTTGTGGGGGAGGAGCCCGGTGTCCACTCGCCCCTAACGAAACCACCTCTGCAGCCACAGGCGTCCAGCTCCCAGGGAAGACCCTCACGCCTGCACACTTCCAGCTCCTCCGGCAGCAGCAGCCGCCGCCGCCGCCGCCCTCCCAGGCTCAGGTCCCGCAGCTCCAGGGCCAGGCCCAGTCACCCGCACAGATCAAAGCTGTCAGCAAGCTGACACCGGTGAGCACCCTGGGGCACTGCAGGCAGCGCTCTGTCGGCGCCTCGAGGCGCGTCCTGCAGACGCCTCCGGGGGCCGGGGTGTCAGTGTTGCCTTCAGAAACAGTTGCAATCGTTAAGCACTCCGGAGGCCTCAGCCCCCCGTTCCCAGCGATCCTCCCACCTGCTCTCCCGGAGTCCCAGTCCCACCCAGAGGCCGTGCCGGGCCGTGCCAGCGCGTCCCCAGACTGGGGCCAGGGCAGGGGGACGTGTTGACTTGGGGCAGGTTCCCAGGCAGCGTCGCTGCTCATAGGCGTCGCTGAGGGTGGCGTCCTGGTTTTGCCGTCCTCACGCCTGCGCTGACGTGTGTGCAGACACAGTCGTCGTGAGGGGAAACACCGTTTTCCTGCTGTCCGTGGAGAAGCACGCACACTGGGCACCGGCAGTGGCCAGAGAAGGCGCAGTAGAAATTCCAATCCACTGACGGGCTGCCCGAGGGAGCACCCGGCTGGGCCCAACCCCCCCGGTTCAGAGGGCACAGGCGGGCAGGCGCCGAGGCTTCCTCCTCGAGGCACCAGGACACGCACCAGGGAGACAAGCCCAACCGGAGGGAGCGTGTGTTCCCGGAGTCACTCCAGCCACAGCCTTGGGGCGCAGGGGCCACAGGTGGCTGTGGTCCCAGCACAGACAGCTCGGCTCCAGAGCAAGCCGTCGCAGCAGGGAGCTCTGCCCCGTGGTGCCGGGGAGGGGCAGGCCCACAGAGGCTGTCAGTGGGGTGGGGCCCCCCCAGGCGGTCCCTGCTCTGCCGTCCTGCTCCCCCCACTCCCACACCCGGGCGCCAGCGCCCTCTTCCTTGCCCCGGCACTCCGTTCGTTCTCAGGGGTTATCAGGAACAACTTGCTGCATTTCCCTCAAGGTTTTGTTCTGTAAAAGTACTTCATGAGCTGTTGTGATGTTTTAACCTTTGACTTACAGGCACGTGTATTAACGACATCTTTATTTACGGACGGGTGGACTGATTAAGTGATTGAGCGTTGACGCGCATCTTAACATTTCAGAATTTAAGGAGGGGCCGTGATGTTAAGAGCTAAACGGTTTGGTGGTGCAACAGATCTGAGTGGACTCGTTTGCGAGCGGCGGCGACTTGGACGTTTCGCTGTGGATTTGTTAACCGGCCAGCGTTGCTGTCCCTAGTCCCCAGGACGTGCTGACCTCTGACACGGAGTGTCTGAGAGCCCACAGAGGGCCCCGTGGGGCGGCCTGCGGCCTGCCTGTCCGCAGGCACTGACGGAACCCCGCTCTTCCGGTCCTAGGAGCACCTGATCAAGATGCAGAAGCAGAAGCTGCAGCTGCCCCCGCAGGCCCCCCCGCCACAGGCCCCGCCGGGCCCCCCGCCACCCCCCACACAGGTGCAGCCCTCGCCACCCGCGCAGCAGCAGAGCCCCCAGCTCACCACCGTCACGGCCTCTAGGCCCGGAGCCCTGCTCACGGGCACCACTGTGGCCAACCTGCAGGTGGCCCGGCTCGTAAGTCCCCCTCAGTCTGCTTGCCCAGTGTACCGGCTCTGTACAGGCGGCGTGAGCACTGTGTGACCAGGCAGCTTGCGTGCCTTGTCAGACCCCGTTCCCTGCATTTGGCGGTGACAGGTGGAGCAGGGTAGGGCGGCCTCCAGTGAGATGCCTGCCTTTGGCTGACCACCACTGTCCACCCTTGGGAGCCCTGTCCACGTCTCACCACCTGACCACTTATGGGGAGGTGTGTGCAGACCCCCGCACACTGAGGCCCCGGCCCCCTTTCTCTCCTGCGTCAGACACGCGTCCCCACGTCGCAGCTGCAGACCCAAGGCCAGATGCAGGCTCAGGCGCCCCCGCCGGCGCAGGTGGCCCTGGCGAAGCCTCCCGTGGTGTCCGTGCCCGCGGCCGTGGTCTCCTCGCCAGGCGTCACGACCTTGCCCATGAACGTTGCCGGGATCAGCGTGGCCATCGGACAGCCGCAGAAAGCTGCAGGTGCCTGCTCACGCCTGCTGGGGCCTGCTGGGGGCTGCCCGGCCTCCTCGAGTGGGAGGCACCCCGCTGGCTCCCCCATCGGACGCCCGTTTGAGAGTGCTGCAGCCCCCCCCCCCCCCCGTGGGCGTTTGACCCTCAGTGTAACCACTGACACATGGTGCCTCCCGTCCCTTTGCCTCCATGGTTCTCAGCTGGTGTGCCGCCCCACTGTCAGTCAGGCAGGGGCCCTGACCTCTTCCCCTGCAGGGAGGGGGTCACATAAACAGGCAACAGCCAACACAGTGGCCACCCGGTGTGAATGAGTCAAAACCATACTGATCTTCTGTCAGGTCAGCAGAAAACACGTTTGTGGTGTGCTGCGGAATCTCAGTGGTCAGTGGCTGTTCTGTGGGGTAGCCACGGTTGGCAACTGCTGCTGCATCCGCGTGTCCCGGGGGGGGGCCCAGGGCCATCATGCGTGTGAGGGAGAAAGGGCTTCGTGTGTCTCAGCAAGCCTCGGGTGCAGTTTCCTGTAGAGGGCAGGCAGTCTGAACTACTCCATGACTGGGGGATGTGCAGTGAGTAGCCGTGACTCTTGGCGTGTGACTCACCCCCCTGACGGTGTCGGCAGGACAGACCGTCGTGGCCCAGCCCGTGCATGTGCAGCAGCTGCTGAAGCTGAAGCAGCAGGCCGCACAGCAGCAGAAGGCCATCCAGCCCCAGGCCACCCAGGGCCCAGCTGCCGTCCAGCAGAAGGTACTGGGTTCTTGTGCGGGGAAGGGTCTTGGGTCGTCCTGTCCTTATACTGAGTCGGGCCCTGACTAGGCCCAGGGTGCGCTGAGGACCAGAGGGTTCTGAATGGGCCCTGCCTCGCTGCCCAGCACCCACACGCCCAAGGCTGGGAGGTGGATGCTGCTCCCAGGCCCGGAGGGAGGGCGTTGTGGGGTAGGGAGCTGCATTCATGGAGGGCTCGTGGGGAGCAGTGAGGGCGTGTAGGCTGTGGGCTGGTGGGCCAGAGGGTTTGGGGAAGCAGGTGTAGCTCGAAGTATGTGACCCCCTGGGCTTCCAGAGTACAAGGCAGACTGGTCAGTGGGAACCTGTCCTGCGTGTGTGGCATGAAGGAGGTCTCTCGATGTCCCAGGGGCTCAGAGTCTGGGGAGGGGCAGCTCCGAACTGACCCTGGTCCCCTGCGAGGTCCTCCTCAGCAAGCTGGCACACGGGCGTGTGCTGTGGGGGCACCGTGCGCTGGCGGGGCCTTCTGCCCTGTGGTGGGCAATTCAGGGAAGGAAACGCCTCTTGGTCCCCTCCCGGTCCTTGTCCGCAGCCCTGCGGGTCAGCCTCTCAGGAGCAGGTGCAGGGTGGTTGGCTGGCACCGGGCAACACCAAGACAAAGAGGCTGGCAGGTGGGACCTGAGTGATCGTGTCAACTGAGTGTGTCCCAAAGGGAAACAGAAAGGTTTGGGCCGGAGTGCGGGTCCGCGTGTCAGCGTCAGCTGGAAGAGGGATGCTGGGGCACTGGAAAGCGCTGGTGCTCGGCCTTCCGAGTGCAGTCAGAGGTTCCTGGGGGAGGAGTGGAGACCAGGCGAGGTGTGCAGAGATCGCACACGCCAGTTCGTTCTGCCTTGTGCTGGTCTGCAGCGTATATGCCAGATTCTCGGGGTTAGATTTAAGAAATTGCACGTGCGTGTTTCCCTACATTGGGGTCAGGTTCACTCATGTGATGGGCACGTAAAGATGAATCCTGGCCCCGAACGTGAGGGGACTTCGGGAGAGGAAGCTGGTGACGTGGAGGCTGGGTGCACCAGGGGACCACCGCAGGGGCGGGGCAGAGCGCAGGCAGCACAGGGTGGTCACGCTGCAGGTGGGGGAGGTGCTGGAGCCCACAGAGCAGGGCCTGGTGGCTCTGACCCTGGGTGGTCTCTGTCTCTCCAGATCGCTGCGCAGCAGATCGCCGCGCAGGGCCAGCCCCAGAAGGTCGCCTATGCCGCCCAGCCCGCCCTTAAAACCCAGTTCCTCACCACACCTATCTCCCAGGCTCAGAAACTGGCTGGGACTCAGCAGGTGCAAACTCAGATCCAGGTGAGCGTGAACCAGCGCAAGGGCCGGATGGCAGACCCCACAGGCGCCCAGGACCGCGGTGGCCAGCACGCAGGCTCCAGACGGTGAAGGTGGGCGGGCACCGTGAGGGGAGTTCAGAGAGCGCCGCGGGCCCTGCGCTTCCCCGTAGCGGAGGCTGGTCCCCTGCAGCCCTCGCTGGCTGTGCCGAGTGCGGGGTGCCTGCACCTGGGCACAAGCTGCAGTGGCGCCTCTAGGGGTCAGCAGCCGTCTCCTGCTCCGGGAGCCGAGGGAGCGTGAGCGCCGTGTGGCGGCCTGGGAGTGCAGCTCGCAGTCTTCCGGTGCTTGGGGTGGCGCGCCAGCCTAGCCGCTGGGCCAGGCGGCCACGTCCTCTCTTCCCCTCCGTCCCCTTTCCATGGCTGTGTTGTGCTGGGGAGGCCGTGGGGCCACGTCTGAGGTGAGCAGTCGGAAGAAGCTCAGCCGCGTCGCTGTCATGTGATCACTTTTTAAATCACCCTTTTTAAATTACCCCTACAGTGGGGAATTTCCCTTCTTTGGTCACCAGAGGCGTGTGTGCCTCGTGGTGTGGGTTTGGTCTGTGTGTCGCCATCTGCCTGCGTGCTCTCCGGCCCCCGTGGGCTCCCCGGTGCAGAGGCTTCGCGTCCGGCTCAGTGCGGGCGCCTCCAGAGCCCGACCTGCAGCCAGTGGCTGTCCCCGTTCCAGATTCTTCAGCCCAGCTGCCTCGGGACAGGCCCCCCAACACCTCGCAGGCACCTCAGCCTCACCTGTGCACACCTGAACGCTCCTCCGGCTCCGGGACGACGGTTCTGTTCTACTGGCCTTCAGCCTCCCCGCAGGCGTGCCCCTGCTCTCTGTCTCACCCCGGCCCCGCCCGTCAGCGGTGCCGGGACAGGGTTGCTGGCACTCGTTTTGTGGCGGTGGCAGGCACACCTGTCAGGGCGTTTGGTGACTTCCAGGCCAAGTGTGTCGTTCGCGTGGCTTAGTCTTCAGCATTCCCGCCAGTCACTGAGAGCCGTGGGGAAGGCTCCTGTCCTGGCCATGCGGTTCTCTCTGCCACGGGCGTTCGTGTGCACTGTCAGCCGCACGTGGGCTTCCAGTGTCACCGCTCCATGGGTCCTGGAGCCCACGCTGCTCCATGTGCACACCTCCCCCTCGGGTGGGGTCCCTGGGGTCTCCCTCCCCGCACTTCCTGTGCTGCGTCCACTTCGAGCAGGCCTCCGGAAGTCGTCACCCCGTCTCCAGCTAGGTCTTCAGTCTGCAACGGGCTCACTCACCTCTACGGTGGGGCCGACGTGGGGGGCTTGCCTTCCGTGTGGTTTGGGGTTTGGGTGGTTTTGTTCTTCCTTCTCTGTTCTTTTTTGCCTTCTCCCTTGTTCACGTACTGCTTTTCATCATCTTTCCTCTGCTAGTCTGACAATTAGATGCTCTCTGTTTGCTAACTTCCTACCTGGGGCAGACTGCTGCCTCTCCTGTGCCCAGGAGGGCGGGCCCGTTGCCGCACGGCCCCGTCCCTCGGGAGGAAGGCTGCTGCCTCGTGCGTGCACGCCCGTCCCTCTCCCTCTGACTCCTCGAGTGGGACCCCTTCGCTCTGCTCCACGTGTGCCCTCTGGAGCTCCTGGGAGTGTTGGATGCCTGCCTCTGACTCTTCCTCCCGGAGGGTGTCTTGCTTGGCACAGAATCGCTGACCGGCGTGTGTCCTCAGCACCTTAACTGGAGTCCCTGGCTCCCGGTTCCTCCGTCGTGGGTGCAAAGTTACAGGCCCGTCCAGGGCGCCGTTGCCTTGAAGGTGGTCGTTAGCCCCAACCTTCCGCAGCCTTGGCTTTGTCTTCGGTGGTCTGCCACAGCCTTGCTGGGGGCTGGGGGCTGCCTGAGCCCGGACACTGACCTCACTCGCTGGTCTAGGGAGCAGTCGGCCCCTCCACTTTCCGGTGTGGGCTCTGCCCGCTTTCCCGTCTCCTGGTGACCGCGCTCAGCTGCGTCCTGAGGAGCAGTCTCACGTCCACCTTCCACCTTCCACGCCGCTGACTCCTCCTTGGCCGGGTCAGGTCTGCTGTGATGCTGCTCTGTCGGGTTTTCACTGTGGTTGACCTGTGGGGTTTATCCTCAGACGTTCTGATTGTTGGGTCCTCGTAGCCCAGGCTGCACAGGCAGGCACTCGCTTTGTTTACGTCTGACTGTTTCTCTACTGGAAGTCCTGGTGCGTGTGATTTCACTTGATTTCTGCTGTTCTCGCTGCAGGAGCTGGAGGAGCTGGGTTTCTTTGTCTTTATGGCACCTGTTTTCTTGTGAGCCAGCTTTCCTTGGAGTCCTGGCTGCGGGATGCCTTGTGGTCTGGGCTCCTGTAGGCACCGTCGGGACTGCATCAGCTGTGGCTCGTGGGTTTGCTGTCGCGGGGATTTGGTCTCTAGGCCCGTGTCTCCTGTCCCCAGCACCAAGCCCTAAGCGGTGATTTCCTCGCAGACGCCTTCGGGTGACAGGACCACAGCCGCAGGGGTGGCATGCGGCCCTCCTGAGAGTGAGTCTGGACGTGGCCTCTTGTCAGCGCCCCGTGGGGGCCAGGAGCAGCAGCACAGGCCCCTCTCAGCCCCTGTGCTCAGGGCAGCGGCTTCCGCTCAGCTCTGCTCCCCATGCAGGGTCCTGGCTTCGCGTGGGTCTGGAGCTGGGCGTTTCCTCCTCCCCGAGAGTGTTCCGGTGCGTGGGAGGCATCGCCTCAGTCCTGTCCGCAGCATCCAGTCCTGGCCCCGCACTCGCCAGCTGAGCCGGCCTCGCCCAGCACAGCTCGGACTCGGTCCTGCGTGTCGAGTTACAGCGCACCAGCAAATGCCTTCTGCCTCAGTCTTTATGACGAGGACTAACGTGTACTCGGACCTTTGTCATCTATGAGTGCGTCACGTAACTTCACACTTTCTCCAGAATCGTCCTGGGCAGACTCGTTTTCATCCCTGTTCCACAAGTCAGTGCCCCGGGGGCGCGAGGGCCTGCGGCTGCTGCCCTCCAGCCTGGCGCCCCGCAGCCCTGGCCGCACACAGGCGGGGGGCTTCGTTCTGCAGGCAGGAGGCAGCGCCCCGTCGTGACTGGGAGCGGCAGAGACGGCCCCCCACAGTCCGGCGTGTCTCTGGGCTGGAGCGGAGCCGCTCCGCCTGCGGGCGCCTTCCAGCAGCACTGCCCAGACTTGAAAAATCGGCTCTCTTGAGATCTCTTGAAAATGCTAAAGTACTTCACTCCATTCTCAATTTAATTTTCTCGTGTAAACTTGGAGCAGTTTTTAGTAAAGGGAAACACTTGGCTCCTTAAAGTCTGAGACCAAAAGTGTCCGGTCACAGGTGACACGGAGTCGGAAGGTGGTCAGGACCTGGCGTGCAGGCCCCGCAGGCTGCCTGGGGAGCACGCCGGGGAACGCCTCTCTTCTGCCGTCTGGCCACCGTGCTTCTGCCTGAAGGGGAGCGAGGCGGGGAGGTCTCCCTTGTGCCTGCGTTCTTCTGAACCCTGCATTTGGCTTCCTTTGTCTTGTCCAAGGTTGCAAAGCTCCCCCCGGTTGTGCAGCAGCAAACCCCTGTGGCAGGCATCCCGCAGGTCGCCTCTGCTTCCCAGCAGGTAGGTGCAGACCGCCGCCTGGGGGTCCGCACGTGGGCTGCTCAGGGACCTTCACGTTTCCCGGGTCAAGAGTCCTGGGTTTCTTCCAGAGGAGGGAGGGTGTTAATCACCGGAGAGTCACTTTAGATTTTCGTAGCGTAGAAGGCAAGGAACTCGCTCCGCACCCCACGTGCCAAAGGGGCGAGCTGCTAGGGCTGGAGCCTCCGCGGTCGTGCCGGGCCGTCCCGCAGGCCAGAGGGAGACTGGGAGTGTGGGCAGCAGGGGGTGGCCAGGACGCAGCTCCTGACAGGCTTGCCGCTGTGTGGGCCGCTGTGTGGGCTGCTGTGGAGCGTGGCTGCAGACATTTCTGTTGTTGGAGCCACGCTGGCATGTGGGTTTCAGGAAACCAGGAGTGGCTGACCCTTGAACAGCGTAGGGTTTAGGGGTGCCCACCCGAGCAGTTGAAAATCTGTGTGCAGTGAAGGCCGCCCTCCACTTACGTGCATTCCCAGCCCATGTCCGTGGTGGGTCCTCAAACAACACTGGTTTGAGCCGCGCGGGCCCCTGGCTCTCAGAGCCCACATGCACGCTCAGGCCGGCGCTGTCCAAGGGGCAGCCACGGCAGCAGCAGCTGGACACCCCCCACCGCCACCCCCCAGCCCCAGCTCTCACCTTCTCCCCAGAGGCCTCCAGCTTCAGCCCGAAAGCAGCAGCCGTTTCATTCCCTCCTTCAGTCTGGGTGGAATCCAGAGGTCGTATTTCAATGTGTCAGGCAGTTCTCACATTTTACAAAAGAATTCGTGCTGAGTAGGTTTCTGAAACCCCCTCTCACCCCCAGGAGGGCTGACTTTGCTGTGTCACAGGTCTTGTGTGTTCTGGACAATGTGTGTGTTCTGTTTGGCTCAGGCGTCCCCCCAGACCGTGACCCTCACCCAGGCGACGGCCGCTGGGCAGCAGGTGCAGATGATCCCCGCGGTGACTGCCACCGCACAGGTGGTCCAGCAGAAACTCATGCAGCAGCAGGTCGTGACGACTGCGGCAGCCCAGCTGCAGGCCCCTGGGGTCCCCAACCCCACTCAGGTGCCAGCCGGCGCCGACAGCCCAAACCAGCAGCCCAAACTACAAATGAGGGTCCCTGCCGTCCGGTTAAAGACGCCCACCAAGCCCCCGTGCCCCTAGCCAGGAAAACAGGCAGCCTCGGGGCGGGCCGCCCAGCACTCCACTGTCCAGCCAGAGCCAGCGGGCTGCGCTGGCTGCTGGACCTCGGGACAGTGCTGCGGCGAGCTGGCGGAGGAGCCCTCGCGGAAGGACCGCCGCCTCTTCTGCGGGAGACCAGCTGTCCTCGGTCACTCCCCTCCGGCTGCTGCCCCGGAGCAGAGGGCTGGGCGTGAGAGCCTCTGGAGGCTGTCAGTGCCCATGGTTCGCGTGTCACCAGCCACGTGGGGTGTGCACTGAGCTATGAAGGGACTTCCTGAGGCTGAAACGCGGCTTTGACAGCGTCCGCCTCTGCATGGTTCTCGGTGCCCAACCGGAGAGGCGCCGCAGTCCTGCGAGGAGAGGGGCCACCTGGGGCCAGTCATCTGGGGCCCGAGCCAGCGGGGCTTCCTCCTGCTCTCGGAAACGTGGCCCGTCGGAGCGGCGAGGGAGCCGCTCGGCGCCGACGCCACAGAAGCACCTGGCGACATGGCCCAGCCTGTGAGGTGAGGAAGGGGGAGCGCGGCGACTGAGCTTCCGTCCAGAGAGCAGCCAGGTTGGCCGGGCGCCGGGCCCCTGCGGACCGCCCCCACCCAGCACACCTGCAGCACCTCCCAGCTTCTGAGTGGAGCTCACACGTGGACTTAGCGCCCGGAAGCAGCTCCTGCAGGTTGGAGGGCTCCTGTCTCGGGACGGTCAGGGCCCAGAGGACCGGGCCGGTGCTGCCATGCTGCAGGCGTCCCTGCTCAGTGGGTGCGCACGGTGCAGAGCTGAGCAACCTGCTCGGGCGGGGAGTCTGCTCGCGGCTGCTCCTGCCCGCAGACTGGAGACCCCAGCTGCTGTCTCAGGTGGCGTCCAGGAGCAGACGTGCCCCTCCGTGGGTCTGCGTAGACTGTGCTGTGCCAGGGGGGCCGTGGCTCGAAAGCCAGGAGGAGGCCCCGTCTTTGTACTTGTTTACTTTTTCACTGCGGTGAGGTGGCAGAAGTGGTCACAGTGGGCTCGATCGGCTGATGGGTCTGCTCACCAAGCCCACGGGGTGTGTCCGGGGACACCCGCTCTGCCTCTCGGGGCCCCCGGGGCCCAGCTCTGCCAGGTCTGCACACTGAGGAGGGTCCCAGCACCCCGGGGGGTTCTCATCTCCACTTTCTCCACTCCCACACCGCTTAGACGATGGGGGGGGCTCGCCGGCCGCGTTGGTCTCCCTTCAGCCGAGTGGACAGTGGCACTCGACCCCCTGAGGCCAGCGGGCACTTCGTGTCTGAGTTCTGGGGGAGAAGCTGGGGAGCAGGAGACGTCGAGTGCTGAGAAGACAGACGGGGTGCAGCACTCCAGGTCACTGAACGCGGGAAAACAGAACTGCTCACCGAGCCTCTGGTTCCGGGTCGGCACAGCCTGGCAGCGCTCTGCCTCCGGTTCCGGGGGGCTTCTTGCCCTTCGTCCTCCTCCTCCTCCTCGTGTGTGCAGCTGCCGCGCGGGGGCCCGTCCTTCCGGCACGCTTCATCGTGCGCCCCGTGCGTGTCCCTCATCCCTCACGGGGTGTCGGCAGCCCCTCTTCCGGCGATGAAATGCCAGTGCGCTTGCTTAGACCACCCTGGACACGGCAGCTGCTGTGGGCGTCTTCGGTGCACGCAGAGCCTAGCGGGGCTCCGGAGACCTCACCGGGCTCCCCGGAGCCGAGCCGTGTGCGGCTGCAGCCCGCTCACCACTGGAGGCAAGTGTTTTCCTCAGCGTCTCTGTGATGCAAAGTGTGGGGCAGAAGAGAGTTTTCTTGGATCGCTCGGCTTAGTGACGCCCAGATGTTGCCACTGACCTGAAGTGCAGCCCCGTAGGTAGAGCCCTCCTCCCAGGATGCTGTTTCCAAGGTCAGGCTTTCCGGACGGAAGAGTCGGTGTGTGTGTCGGAGGCGGCCGCACAGGCCTCCGACTGCTGCTGCTAGCACCCGCGCCGCCTGTGCGCCCGCCCCACCGGCACCCGTGACCACACCTGTGAGGGCGGAGACAGCGGCAGGACTCGGGCGGCTGGTGCTGTCCTTCTGGCGAGAGGCACGCGCCCTCACGACCTGGCGGAGGCGGGAGCTGGGGCCGCCCACTCACAGGTGCGGTACCTGGCGAGGCGTCCCTCTGCGTCTCGATGATTTCTTGTTTAACTGTTGTAGCCGGGTAGCTGTTGTGTTTTTAAAATTAAAAAGAAGAAGGCTGAACTTGTAAATACTTTGTAAATATGATCATTTGTACTTGAATGGTAGGATTTTGAAGGGCACTGACATCCCACCACACGAAAGGCATAATAAACCACCTTTTTGTACGTCTTCTCCGTTCTGTCTTTCCTAGAACACTAGTTAAAGAAGATGCCAGTCGGGCTCATTTCACCGTGCGGCTTCGGGGGCCGGGGTTCACTCCCCTGGCGCCCACCCCCAGAGGGACGGGCACGCCGGCAGGCTGGCCAAGGGGTCACCCTTCACTCCTGCAGGGCACCGGTCCCTTCCTGGCCAGCTGCCCACAGGCGCAGGCCCTGCTCTTCTCCGTGCTCACCTCCACTCGTAGGCATTTTTCCTCTGGTGGAAAAGTGGTTGTGGTCACAAGAGAATGCTGCCTGCTTTTATCTTTAAAATGCACACCCACACGAAGGTGCGAGGTGCCCTGAGGCAGCCGTGGTCCGCCGTGGGGCCCTCCCCCGCTGTGCCAGCGGCTCCAGCACCGACCGGCCCCGCGTCCGTGCCGCCCCCTTGGCCAGGCCCCAGTGCAGGCCTCTGCGAACATCAGCAGCCTCCTCTCCCGGCCCCCGTGTGCCGTGGCCTGGGCTCCCATGCCTGCCTGGCTGTGTGCGGGGCCTCGCTTCCCGCCCGTGCACCCCCGTGGGGCCGTGCCGAGTGGGGCCTGCTCACCCTCGGCACCTGCACTCAGTTGTTCGTCCTGCTCTCGTTGGAGCTGGTGGCCCCGCAGCCTCAGCCTGCAGCTATGCGTGGGGAGCCTGAGGCGGGCTTCCCTGGTGTGCGATCGTCATGGGGGCATGGGGCACCCAGGTGCTGGGACTCTGCTGTCTGGCACAGTGGGCCACACCTTGGACCCTGTGAGCCCCTATCTGCGGTGCATGGGGGCACCCAAGTCCAGGTGAACCTCCTGTACGCCCCAGCCACGGCCACCTGCAGAGGCCTCACGTAGGTCTCCCTGGACTCTAACCTGTCAGGCTTCCTGACAGGGCTGTGGCTCAGGCACCTTTGGGAGAGAAGAGGGGACTCCTCCGCCACCCGTTCTGGGCAGCAGGTCTGCCCCGCCCTCAGCCTGCATCCCCCACACACAAAGCCAGCTGGCCCTCCCAAGGCTCGGGTGCACAGCATGAGTCCAGTGCAGCCGCCGAGGGCAGGCCGCATGGTCTGGAGTGGGGAGGCCTCGGGTGTGAGGCAGTGCAGGATCGCATATGGGGCACTGCCAGAGTGGAGCTCCTTGTACGCGTGCGTGTGCAGAAGGCCGTGGGAACAGCGGCTGCCTTCTGGAGAGGGGGTGTGCCCGTGATAAAAGGGGTGCTTCCTCATTTGGCATAACCTTGTGATTGTTCGAGCAGCCTGCCATGTGCACTGTTGGCTACGGAAGGGACTAGAAGTCGCCCGTTTGCGGCCTCCCAGCCCCTCAGGAAGCTGCTTGTTGGTGGAGCAGGGCCCACATCCTTGCCCGGTGCCGTGCAGCTCCCTGACTCGCACCAGCTCCCGGCACGCTGCCCTGCTCCCAGGGCAGCCTCCACCGTCCCCTTGCAAACCAGTCCTTGCTGGGCCACCTGGCAAGGCCCGTGCCGGCTCCTCCCTTCTCACGCCCAGTGCTCCGGCTCCCTGGTGGCACCTGGTGCCGGACAGTGGGGTCTGTGCACCCTCCCCGGGGCACTGCTACTCCGTGTCACCTCTGCTGTGTGTGCTGGTGCACGTCCCGCGCCACCTTTATCAAGCGGCAGACGCTCAGAAAGATCAACGTCTGGCTCTTTCAAAGAAAATCGAAGCTGCTGAGACAGACGGGTAAATTACCGGTTTATTCGGCTGGTGCTTATTAGGGACACTCCACGGCAGCTCCCCTCCTGAGCCCTGGAGCCGCGGGCCGGACAGGTTATGGGACACTCCGGGGTTGCGGGGAGGGAGTACAGGGATGACAGGGGTACGGTCCTGGCAGGCAGTCCGGCTGTCACCCTGAGTGACATGGAGGGCGGAAGCTGGGGAGACTACACGAGGGATGGTGTGGACAGCTTGCCCTTGGGCCCTGCAGAGAGGAATGCAGCTGCAGGCTGTGGTCACCTCCCCACAGACGCAGGGCCCAGGACAGGCTCCGGCCCCCGGCCAGCAGCCCGGAGTCCAGACACGGCCCCCACTGTAGGTTCAAGGCCCCAGCCAGCCCAGCCAAGAGGCGGCGTGTGGTGAGCAGGGTGAGAAAGCACAGCACATCCCAGGTGCCAGCAGGGACGCACCGGGCTCACCCCACTTGACTGCCCCTCGCTCCCACCCAGGAGGGTCCCCAGCTAGGCCGACACACAGAGAAGCGTCTCCTGCAGCGTCCCTGCCGTGTGCCCCACGCCCCGCAGGAAACACGAGCACGCTGGTTTCGTGTGAGTGCTGGCGTCTGTCCCACCAGCACCTCTTCCTGGCTGACCGGAAACCCCAGACCTGTGAGCAGACCGTCCTTTAGCTCAAATGAAGGGTGCAAACAGAGGAAAAACCCAGTTTGTCCCATTTTTCAGTTACGTGGACAGCCAGGGGGGAGCCTCCCGAACAGTGGGCGAGTGCCCCCGAGGCCCATCCGCAGCCCTGCAGCCCCTGGCGCTGCGGGTTCTCTACAGGCTGGGGCCTGGCCTTCCCCCTCCCCCCCCCAAGGACATTTCTTCGTTGCTTTTAGAGAGGGAGGAAGTGGGAGAAAGGGGGAGGGAAACGTCGATGTGACAGAAACGGCGATTGGCTGCCCCCGTACGCACCCCAGCCAGGGACTGAACCTGCGACCTTTGGCTACGGGCCGGTGCTCCAACCCCTGGGCCACACGGGCCAGGGCGGGACCAGGTGTAAAGTGAAACACCTCTGACCACAGGACGCCCGTGACTGTGGAGACCCCTCCCCGGGCCTGCTGTGGCGCGGCAGGAAGGCCACCGTCCCGACGCCAGGCGAACACCTGACGTTGTCGGAAGAGCTGAGTCCCCAAACTCAGCTCAGAGCCGAAACCACAACGGCCACCACCCTGTCAGTTCTGGGGCAGTGTGACGATTCCACTGAAGCTGTTTCCAGGAAAATCGCCCAATCAGAGGGTGCCCTTGTGTGCCCTCGACGGTCCCAGGCCAGGCCTGGGCAGTGACGAGAGGCCCTCATGTCCCGGGGCCTCTTCCAGGAGGGCGCACACACCTCGCTGCCGTAGAAGGTCCTGCCTGCCCCCAGAGCCCCTGCTAGGCCGCTTTCTGCCTTTGTTCTTCCTGCGGGAGGAGAGGAAGGGGCTCAGCTCCGATCTCCCCTCACTGGTCTGCAACCCAGCCCAGAGCCCAGGATCTCCTGACCTCCAGCTCAAAGTTCAAGGGCAAACCCGGGACCTTGTCTCCTCTCCATCCACCCGGTGTCCCCTAGAACCGCCACAGGCCCCTCACCTTGACGGCCTTCTCCAGCTGGGACAGAGCCTCCTCATACCGCGGCACCAGCGGCTGCAGGAGCTCCGGGGGGGTGTCGTGACGCTGTAGCTCAGGGGCCCCGGCTTCTGCCAGCATCCGGAGGAACTTCCGCTCCTGGAGGGGGCACACCAAGTGGGAAGGGGCTCCCAGCACCCCCCACCCCCCCTCCTGCGAGGCCACGCGCCTGACCTGCACTTTGAGGAGCAACGTGAAGGCCTGTCCGGTGTTCCCAGCACGGGCCGTCCTCCCAACCCTGCAACCAGACAGACACCTCCAGAGCGGCCCCCACTGCCCTGCGCGGGCCGACAGGGCAGCCCTCCTCCCACACGCCCCCACCCCCATCCCCACCCACCCAACCGCAGCGCGGCCCTCACCGGTGCACGTAGGTCCGCAGGTACTGGGGGGCGTCGTAGTTGACCACCAGCTGCACACCTTGCACGTCGATGCCTCGGGCAGTGGCGTCTGTGCTGATGAGGCTGTCGGGGTACGAGGGCTGTGGGACCAGCCTGAGGCCAGGAGCTAGGGTGCCCCCTGCTCCCACCCTGCTGGGGACGCTCCCGAGGATGAGGAGGCTGATCTGCTGAGAGCGCCCTGCGGGGCCAGGCAGCCACCGGGAGCCGGCACCCTCCCCAGGCACTCACAGCTGGATCTTTCCCTGTTCAAACTGCTTCAGGACCGTCTTCCTCCAGCCAGGGCCGTAGCGGGAAGAGAACTCGGCCACCGCCACACCCCCGAAAGCCTGGACTAGCAGAAAGAGCCTGCAGAGAAGAGCGGGGTGGGTTGGGGCCGGCGCCCGCCCACCGCCCGCCCCCCACCCCGCACCTGCCTGCCCGGTCTCGGGCTCACCTGTGGGCGTTCTCCCGGGAGTTGGTGAAGCACAGGACCCTGGAGAAGCTCAGGTGCAGGATCAGGTGCAGGACGACCAGGGGCTTGGCGTGCAGGCTGCAGGGCACGTAGTGATGCTGTGGGGACAGTGCGGGGTTGGCCCGGCCCCAGGAGCCTGGGCCCCTCCCCAGCCCACGCGCCCAGCTCACCGAGAGCCCTGAGGGGAAGGTGTACTTCCCGCCTGAGTCCGCGTCCACGTCCGCGTCTCCGGGGCCCCCATGCGCTGGCCGAGTGGAGAAGAGCCGGGGCTGGTACAGGCCGAGCTGCTGCAGCTTCTCAGGGTTCTGGGTCAGGGTGGCCGAGAAGAGCAGCTTCTGCAGGGGCATCTGGGGACAGCAGGTGCTGAAAGGCGGCAGGCACCGAGTGAGCAGCTGCAGCCTGGCCAGCACCCTCCTGACCGGTCAGACCGACAAGGCACTCCGCCCAGGCAGAGCGGGGCCGGGCCGGGTACCTGGCAGCAGTCACGGCCCGGGGCTGCCTTCTCTGGAGCAGAGCACAGGGGTCCTTGGCAGCCTCCCTCGGGAAAGCAGCGGCCACCACCCGTGGGAGCCACGACTGGTGCATGCTGTCCATCATCCGGTCGGCCTCGTCGATGACCTGTGGAGGGCAGGGGGCCCGGGGTCTGGTGGCGAGGTCAGCGTCGCCTGAGCCCGGCCTCCCTCTGGGTGGGTGGGTGGGCGGCCTACCAGGAAGCGGAGCTGCTGGAGGCTGAACCCTGGGGTCTGGTCGATGTGGTCCACCAGGCGCCCAGGAGTGGCCACCACGATGTCGGCCAGGCAGCGGAAGCCGTCGGCTCTGCGGAGCAGAGCGTAGCCCAGCAGGGGACCCCGAAGGCCCCAGTGCGGAGAGCCCATGGGGCCTGTGCCCACCCCGACCCTGGCCAGCCCCTCCAGAGCTCGCGACCCAGCAGAACCTACGTCTTCTGGACAAGGGTCTCCTGCTCCTTGGCCAGGGACTTCTGCCCCGTGACCAGGGCGACACGCAGAGGAGTGGCGTCCGTGTAGACATTGAACACTCTGCTCACCTGGGAGAGGACAGGTGTTGTCAGCCTCACCCGAGACACCGTTCCAGGGATGGGCTATGAGGGGGCCCCCAGGCACGGGGTCCACATACCTGCTGGGCCAGCTCCTTGGTGGGCAGCACAACCAGAGCTCGGACCTGGCACACGGCTCGCCGCAGCAGGGCCTATGGGACACAGAGGGCCTCCGGTGTCGGCTACGGTGTCGGCGCGGCCAGCCGCCCACCCACCAGCCGCTCGGAGGGCGGGGCCCTACTCACCTGTACCACGGGGATGACGAAGGCCAGTGTCTTCCCACTGCCCGTCGGGGCAGAGACGCACAGGTCCCTGGGCTGGTAGCCACCTCTTCCCACCAGGAACCCGCTGGCTGCGCTCTCCAGGAGAGCAGGAATGACTGCTGCCTGGACTGAATTGGGTGGGGGGGCGTCAGTCAGGCCTGTGCAGCGACACCCACAGCACGGGGCCCGGGCCAGTCTGGGACCCCCCGGCAGGCAGCACTCCGAGCAGGGGCACCTGGGAAGTAGGACGAGACCCCATGAGCCCGCAGCTGCTTCTGCAGGTCAGGGTGGACTTCGGGGATGTCCTCGACAGGAACCCTGTCTTCGGTGACATTCCTTCTGATGCGGCTGGGCTCGGCTAGCCACTTGGGCAGGAAAGGGTGGACCTGTGGCCAAGGGTGAGAGACAGAAGCCAGGTGGCTGCTCCAGAGCCCGCCCAGCACCAGGGAGCGAGGCCATGGAAGCTGCAGGACAGAGACCTGAGGAGCCTTCCCCGGGTGCCCCAGCCTCCCCCGCCCCGGCTCCCTGGCACTCGTCCCACACGGCCTCACACCTGTGGCAACAGCACAGCGCACAGACCCCGAGGACAGACGCCCGCGGTGGCGCTCCGCAAAGCAGCACCCTAACCCGAGCGCGTCACACGGCCAGCATCAGCACCGTCGGTCACGGTGCCTCCAGTGCAGCTCGCGCCTCTGGCGTGTCTGAGAAGCAGCGGGGCCTCTCCCCGCCCTCGGGGGCGGTCTGGGGGGCCAGCAGCACACAGGCTGTGGGGCTGCCAGAGGCCGCACGGAGACTGACAGTGACAGAAACCCCTGCACACGACAGCCGCCACCGGGGAGCTGAAGGGGCTCTCAGAACTGAGGCTGCACTGCCCCAGCGGCACTCGGCGGGCAGAGCCTGTCCGGACCCGAGGGTGTGCTCTGCTCCCCTCCCGTAGCCCCGACTCTGCCGCAGGAGAGAAGGCTCGGTGACGGCAGGGGGCGCTGCGCCCAGACGCCAGACGGGTCTCCACCCCGCACACGAGCTGGGCGCTGGGGCCCCAGGAGACGACTCGGACGTGTTCCTGGAAACCTGCTCTCGCTGTCGACACAGCCACACAGCCGACGTTCTGCCCACCCACAACACAGCCCTGGAGAACCTCTCCATAGGACACCTCCGTGAGGTCCCTCTGAGGCATCGAGAGTGGACGTTACCCAGATGCCCCATCTCCAGGACTCCTGTGTTCCCTCTCCAGGTTGAGGCTCTCCCCTGCGGGAGAGCAGCGGCCTCCATGCCCGGCCCAGCGAGGAGCCTACTTCCTCAGGCCCGCGGACGATCAGAACCCTCGTCTGCTGGCCTGGGCCCAGAAGCAGGGACTGAGAAAGGAAAGGGTGTGGAAGCTGCTGTGCAACCTGGTCAGCGACCGAGGGGACCCGGTGCCTTCCTGGGGCTTTCCAACAGCCCAGCTCCAGAGGTCCACAGCTGCAGACGCAGCGCCTGCTCCTGCGGCATCCTGGTGACCACGCAGCAATGACTGCGCCCACAGCTCCTGCCTCGGTGGGAAGGTGCCTGCTGTGAGGCTGGTCCTGCTCTGACTCGCGAAAACCGCCCACGCACAGCTGCACCCCGCTTGTCCCCCGCCTGTGTGAGCACCCCACCCTCCCCGAAGTCTGAGCATCCTTTCAGGACGTCTTGGAATTCCACTCTCCAACCTGTCCACACATGGGAAAATTTAAAAGCTCGCTTCTTACATCTACATAGGTTCAAGCCGCCTTTTCGTTGACATAAAAATACAACCCTTTTAGAACTGAAAGTAAAAATCCTGTTTGCACGGGTTTCAGGCCCTTAAAATCACCAGTACCCTCACGATGCAAGCTGAAGGGGGGCTCGTTCACCTGCGCAGGTGTCCGCTCACCGCACATCTCGGGAACGCCCACGGGTGCTGGTCCTCCTCCCTACTGCCCCACGGAGCCTCGTGGGGCTAACAACAGCCCCAGCCCCGGCTGCCCCCGGCCGCTCACCTTCGGCGCCCTGCTCCTCCCGAAGCCGCCCAGCAGCAGGGGGTGGGCGGGGGGTCCGGTGGCCTCTTCGGGGGTCCGTCCCCCTGGGGCCTCCGGCGGTGCCGCGGCCTCAGCGTCCACGCCGCTCTCCCCCGGCTCCTCCTCGCTGCTCTCTGCGGGTCAGAACCGGGGCAGGGGCGGCGCGTCAGCCCCACGCGGGCCCCGGTCACCAGGCCGCGCCCTGACCCGCCCCACCCCGCCGCCCCGGGCCCACCTGCACCCTCCTCCTCGCCGTCCGCTTTCCGTCGCTTGCTCCCCGGAGCGTGCGGGCTCCCCGGCGTCCCTCCGCCCCTGCGCCTCCGCGGGCGTCGCCGCCGCTTCCCCGGCGCGCCCTCGGTCCGCGCGGCCTCCTCGGGCTCCTGCTGCCGCGGCTGCTGCTGCAGCTGCCGCTCGCGGGCCCGGCGTTGAAGCCGCTCCAGCAGCGCGCGCGCCCGGCCGTCCGCCTCGGCCTCCGCACCGGCCGCCTCGGGCCCCGGGTAGCGCGCGATGTGGAAGAGCGCCATGCCGGCCACCGCAGCCCCTGCGGCCCGCGCGCAGCGATGACGGCGAGGCGGGGCCGTGACGTCAGGGCCGCGCCGGAAGGCGGCGCAGAGCCCGGCGGTCCGGCGCGTGGAACGGCGGCATGCAGCGGGACCCCGGCCCGCGGGGCGCGCGCCGCGCACTGGGCCGCCTGCTGGAGGCGGTGCTGGCGAGCCGCGGCGAGGCCAACGCCGTGTTCGACATCCTGGCCGTGCTGCAGGTGAGGCGCGCGGGGGCGCGGGGTCGAAGGCCAGAGTGCCGGCACCGCGCGCGGGCTCCGTGGTCCCGGGCCTGGACGTGGGAGACGGTTGCGAGGCCGAGTCTAGGATTTTACTGGGTTCTGTTCTTGCCTCTCAGGGCCCCCGGGCCAGACGGTTCAGTGGGAGGTTTGGCAGAGACGGGGTGGAGTCCCGCCAGGGTCAAGTTCGGGGTTCGATGGGGTTGGAGTGGGGGCGGGGAGAGACCACAGTTCCCGGCGGGGCACGGAGCGGCCGTCGTCTCCCCGCAGTCCGAAGACCAGGAGGAGATTCAGGATGCGGTACGCGCGTGCAGCCGCCTTTTCGGGGCCTTGCTGGAGCGGGGGGAGCTGTTCGTGGGCCAGCTGCCCCCAGAGGAGGCCGTCATGGCAGGTGAGCGTCTTTGGAGGCACGGGGCCTCTGCTCTGGCAAGGTTGAAACCTTGTCAACACCGGACGAGACCCGAAAACCTAATGGCAGGGCACAGGAGGGGGCGGGGCGGGGCGGGGCGGGGCGGGGCGGGGCGGGCCCGCCCGCCCACCCACCCACCCACCCACCCACCCACCCAAGGTTGAACAAACTGATTTCTGTGCAGGTCTGCAGCGTTGATTGTCAGTACTAGATAAAGTTGGGGTTCCGCGCCCTGAGTCTTGGGACATTCAGGTCTCGGGGAAAGGCGAGGGGATGGGGTCCCTGCCCTTGAGGTAGGCGCTGCTCTCCCTGGTTGGGCCGAGCAGGGGCACCGGTGTGGGCTGACCACCCTGCCCCGCCGCAGGGTCCCAGGGGGCCACTCGGAAGTACAAGGTGTGGATGAGACACCGATACCAGAGCTGCTGCAACCGCCTGGCGGAGCTCCTGGCCCACCCCTCGTTTCAGGTCAAGGTGAGTCTCAGGGTCCCAGGCCCTGCCTCACCTTGTCTGCCCCCTGCACCCCGAGCTCCCCCACACAGCAGAGGCCCGTGCTGCAGGCCCTCACCTGTCTGTGGGAGGACACTCTTTTCCCATTGGCCAGTCTCGTGCGGGTGGCTGTGACCTGTCTCCGACTCTCCTCTCTTGGGCACCTGGGCCTAACGCTGGGGGCGCTTTGTGGGCCAGTCTGCTGGGGAGGGGGATGAGTTGTTGGGCAGCACGGCCTCTCTGCTGCCCTTTCCAGGAGCTGGTCCTCAGCACACTCATGAAGTTCGTGCAGCTGGAGGGCGCACATCCCTTGGAGAAACCCAAGTGGGAGGGCAGCTACCTGTTCCCCCGCCAGCTCTTGAAGGTGAGGGCTCAGTGGGGTCCCGGTGGACTTCTGTGGCCCCCAGGTGGGGTGGCCAGCTGTCAGGTGCCACGCTCTGTTGCATCCAGCCCATGGGAGGGGCAGGCTGCCAGCTCGGGGCTCTCTTGGGGCAGTCTGGTGTCGGCGGGGCTGCTGGGTGAGCTCGGCCCCAGACCGGCTGGTCCTGGGGTGGAGAGGCGCTCACCTGCCGCCTGCCCTGGCCCAGGCGGTAGTGGAAGGCCTGCTCTCCCTGGAGGAGGACCGCTCGCTGCTCCTCTCCCAGTTCCGGGAGTACCTGGAGCATGACGACGTCCGCTACCACGTGATGCAGGCGGCTGCGGACACGGTGGCCCGGGTCGCCAACGGGCACCCCGAGGTGAGCTGGCTGGGCCCCACATCTGGGGTTGGGGAGGGGCGTGTCGGAGCCCAGGCGCTCAGGCCAGGCCTCTCGCAGGTGCCCCTCACCTTCTGGAACAACGCTTTCACGCTGCTGTCCGCCGTGAGCCCGCCTCTCCGGGATTGCGACCGCACTAACTTCTATGTGAGGCGCACAGGTGGGCGTCCCGGGTGGAGGGGCGGGTGCCAGGGCCCTGCACCCTCGCAGCCCCACCGGCCATCACCTCCCTCCCGGCTTCCTTGCAGAGCTGTCGGACAAGTGGAAGGTCACCCATCTCAAGGTGAGACCGCTTCGAGCAGCGGTGGCCTCCCCCGGAGCGGGTCCTGTCCTGGGTGTCGCCTCCCCACGGGCACAGGCAGCGTGTATAGGGACAAAGGGGGTGGGGGAGAGGGGGTCACAGGCCTGCCGCGCGTCAGTGTCCTTGCCGAGGGGTGGCGGGCGCAGCGCCTCTCTGCTCTGTGCTCGTGGGAGGCAGGGTGTCTCTTCTCTCGGAGCGGAGTCTTGAGTTCCGGGCTGGGCGGGGCCGGGAAGGACGGGGCGGGGCCTGGCGGGCAGTGGGTGCAGCCCAGACCCTCACCCCCACAGGAGCACCGCAGGGCCTTCCAGGCGATGTGGCTCGGCTTCCTCAAGCACAAGGTAGGGCCTGGCGGGAAGCGGGCTCCCCGGTCGGGCCCCCGCCCCCAGCGGGGTGTGCCCTGGGCAGGCCGCGCCCTGACCTGTGCCCCGCCCCCAACAGCTGCCCCTCAGCCTCTACAAGAAGGTGCTGGTGATTATGCATGACGCCATCCTGCCCCACCTGGCCCAGCCCAGCCTCCTGATCGACTTCCTCACCCGCGCCTACGACATGGGTGAGTGGCGGGGAGCCCCGGAGGCGCCATTACCGGGAGGCCTGACCACGGGGAGACACGGGTGCCTGAGGCTCCTCCGCCGCCCTCAACTGGAGGGAGGCCAGCAGGCTGGCGGGCAGGCGGCTCCCCTAGTCTCTAGCTTTTCTGGATTCGCCGGAGGTGGGTGCAGGTGGGACTGGGGCTGCATGGCTGTGTGTCTGTCTGCAGGGGGTGCCATCAGTCTCCTGGCCTTGAACGGACTTTTTATCCTGATTCACAAGCACAACCTGTGAGTGTCAGCCTGGCATGTGCAGGCCTCTCCCCACCGGCTCCCTGTCCCAGCCTGGGCTCCTGCTCTGCCCCAGGCACGGAGGCTGGGGGAATCCCCTGGGGGACGCGGGTTGGAATGGGGGGGGGCTGAGCCTCTGGGGGCTGGGGTTCCCTAGAGGGGCTGTCCCCCCCCCCCCCCCGCTGCCTTCCCCTCATTCACCCCACACCCGCAGGGAGTACCCTGACTTCTACCGGAAGCTGTACGGCCTCATGGACCCATCCATCTTCCACGTCAAGTACCGGGCGCGCTTTTTCCACCTGGCCGACCTCTTCCTGTCATCCTCGTGAGTGTCAGGGAGTGGGAGACAGGGTTCCCGGCCTCCCTCTCGACTGCAGGACCTCCTGTCCCTTCCTGGGCCACAGCCTGCCCCATGGAACTGCACACAGGCCTGGGAGGGGCTGGTGAGCAGAGTGGGGGGCTCATGCCCGCCTTCCTGCCCAGCCACCTGCCCGCCTACCTGGTGGCCGCCTTCGCCAAACGCCTGGCCCGCCTGGCCCTGACGGCGCCGCCCGAGGCCCTGCTCCTGGTGCTGCCATTCATCTGCAACCTGCTTCGCAGACACCCGGCCTGCCGCGTCCTCGTGCACCGGCCTCGGGGCCCCGGTGAGTGCCCGACCCCAGAGGCTTGACCCCCTGGGCCAGTGCTGGGGGCAGGCGGTGGAACAGGTCTGGGTCTCGTCCCCAGAGCTGGACGCCGACCCCTACGACCCTGATGAGGAGGACCCTGCCAAGAGCCGCGCCCTGGAGAGCTCACTGTGGGAGCTACAAGTGAGGCGCCCCGGCCCCGGCCTGCCCCCTCAAACTGCTCCCTGTCACCCTGGCTACCTGGGGGAAGCCAGGCCTCTGCCTGGAGTGGCCGCTTGTCCCCGACACGGGCTGTGGGGGGTGGGGCAGCCCGTGGGGGTGCTGACGCCCACACGCTCTCCAGGCCCTGCAGCGGCATTACCACCCCGAGGTGTCCAAGGCTGCCAGCGTCATCAACCAGGCGCTGTCTGTGCCCGAGGCCAGCATCGCGCCCCTCCTGGAGCTCACGGCGTTTGAGGTGCAGCGCAGGGCCGGGCTGTGGGGGGGGGGCTGGGGCACTGGGGGCTCCCCAGAGCGTCTGTGTGTCTGTCTGTCCTTGCAGATGTTCGAACGGGACCTGAAGAAGAAGGGGCCCGAGGTGGTGCCACTGGAGTTCGTCCCGGCACAGGGCCTGCTGGGCCGGCGGGACGACCTCTGCGCCCAGCACTTCACTCTCAGCTGACCCCGGCGCCCTGCCCCCCAATAAACGGTTTTGTAGGAGAGTGACTCGAGGGTTGTGGGCAGGTGGCAGGGCCTGGCGCCTTCCTGAGGGCTGTGCCCTCATCTGTGCCTGCTGTCCCTGCCCCACCAGCCCCCACCCCACACCTGGCCTCCCCGGGAAAGACCTCCCAGGCCCCGCTCCTCTGCAGCCTGGCGGGGGGCCACCATGGGGCTGGTGCCAGGGGGCAGTTGGGATAACAGGCCTCACGTGCCAGCGGGCAGGTAGTGTGGGTGGCCAGGGGCACCAAGTGGGTCCTTGTGACATCACTGTGTCCCCAGAGCTGATGATGTGGCCCTGACTCAGGGTCCTCCCAGGTGGCCCTACCACGGAGCAGGTCCCCAGGTGGCCTGGCTGTCCCTGCCTGCCTCCAGTCCAGCAGTGGTGTGTTCCTGCCGCCACCAATCTGGGCACCTATCCAGGGACTGGCCACCATGTCAAACACCCTTTGTGTCTCCCCATTTAACCCCAGCACAAACCTGTCCCTCTGACACCAACCCAGGGGCAGCAGCCTGCCCAACAGACCCCCCCCCCCATCTGCCGTCCGCTGTCCCACTGGGAGTCTGGGATCTGCCTCATGGTGAAAGCACCCACATGGTGTGCGCTCCCAGCTGTGCCCCCTGACCCCCACCCACAGGTCTGCTCTCCACTCAGTGATACTCCAGGGGCCAGAGACAGAGACCCCTTCCCAGGCCCTTGTGTGTCTCCCCCGACCGGTGCTCACTGGTCACATGCTGCGTATGCGGGAGTCTGTCAGGTGCCCCGTGTGCACAGCGTGTCCTCTGCACGGGGACCCCTCCCTCTGTCTGGTGCCAGGAGTTCCGCCTGGAGATGCGGGGCTCCTGGTGATTAAGTCACAGTCACTCGAGTGATGAGGAGCATCTGCTGAGATGTGGGGAATGCACCCAGCGATGAGGGATTATCGCTCGACGCCCAAGCGTTTAATTGGCACTTAGCGAATTAGCTGCAGACAATTAGCTATCAGGCGTGTGCCCTGCAGCGTCAGTGGAGTGAGCGGAGTGCGGGCGCTCTCCTGTGGGGAGGATGCCTCCGAGGCCAGCGGGTGGGGCTCTCCTCCCCACTCAGGAAGCCACGTGCCCCCGCTGGCAGGTGGGAGGCACTTAAATGCCTTCAAATCTCTTTCCTGGGAACTTAGTTGAGTCTGGTGGTGCAATCATGGACTCAGGAATGGAGGCAGCTGGGGCCCCCTGGTGGGCAGGGTGGGTCGGGGCTGCAGGGAGACCTCAGGCGGCACTACCTGCCATTGCAGGTCAACTCCCGCCACCAGCACCTGAACTCGCCTGATTTCTATGGTAGCAGCTCCCGAGAACGGGGTGCATGTGGAGCTGACCCACAGACACCAGTCCCTGAGCCCGCTGTCTGGTCAGCACCCGAGTGGAGTCCATGGGCATCCCTGGGAACCGTCACCAGGGCTACGCGCACACTCGACCAGGCCTCTGTGTCTGATGGAGACAGTGGCCCTGGCCACCTCGAGGCCCTGTGCCTTCTCTGTGGGCAGGTCTCAAGAGGGACGCAGGGCAGCCTGAGGCAGTGCCAGGGGTGGGGCTGGGACAAGCCAGCCTCCTGTTTCCCTCAAGCTCTGGGTCCAGCTGTGCCTGAGGCCAGACCTGCTCTCTTTCCGAGAAATCTTGTGAAAAGGCTCCAGTTCTGCAATTCAGGAGCCCGGAGGCCCCTTGGGCTTGACAGTTTGCTCGGAGGGCCCCGTACCCAGCAAGCAGGTATGCCCCAGTTATGGTCTCTTGTCCCTGAAGGGCTCAGGACAGGTCTGGCCACAACAGAGGACAGGGGTCTGGACTGCCACCCTCCCACCTGTGCCGGCCCTCAGCCTGGGCGTCCCTGGCACTGGCTTGTGGGCAGCCTGGGTGGAGGTAAGACAGTCAGGGAGCAGTGGGCTCCACCCACAGGTCTCCGTGGTAGTCGGGCCGGAGGCCAGCATTGAGGTGGCGTCAGGCAGACAGGGTCCACAGCAGAGGGAAGGGGGCTGTCAGCCAGCCACAGGAGCCCCACACAGCTGCCCCTTTACAGGGGTCCTTCCTTCGGGCAGGAGTGATCAGCTGGTGACCTTGATCACCTGCGGGGACTAGCAGGGGACAGGGTCCTCCTTTGTAAATGTCCTTCCTGCCCAGTCAAGACTCCCTGTGCAGAGGACTGTGCTCCCTCTGAGACCCCTCCACGGTCCGGTCCCCGGGGGGGTGGGGGGCGTGTGCTTGTTACATGAAAATGGCAGCCTGGTCTTTGTGCCTGACCGGCCGCCTCCACCTCAGGGAGTCACGTTCTCACAAGTGGCTGTTCGGCTGGAAAACCAAACATGGCATGTTCTTGTAAGACCCTCAAGGTCAGCAGGCGGGGCTGCTGGGAAGGGCCCGTCTCCAGGCGTCAGGTCCAGCTCAGGTGGAGTCAGGGGCATCTCCTCCGGCCTGTCTTTGGACAGGAGGCCAGACATAGCAGGTGGGAGACTCCAGGATTCTTCCAGAAAGGTGGTGCCACCCACTGAGAACTGCCTCCTGGTGGTCTGGAGGGAACCACAGGTCCTGGGGGCAGCCGATGGGTTCATGGGTCAGGGCTTGGGGGCTGCTGGGACCATGCCTCAGGAGAGCATTTTGGGTGCAGGGCACCTGCCATCCTTGGAGAAGCTGCCAGGTGGTGCCCAGGCCGACCTCCAGGACCAGGTTTCCCGAGCAAGGGGCCGGCACTCCTGCAGGCACCTGCGTGTCCGTTGGTGCAGCCAGGGTGTGAGGTTGCACAGGCCGCTCAGCACGGGCCAGGGGTCTGTGGCTCTGCTCTTGGGCTGAGCGCAGGCAGGAGGGAGGGAGGTGGGGACAGGTGTCTTGGGTCCTTGGTGGGAAGAAGTGACTTCACAGACCCACGTGCTGGAAACTTGGCTCCAGCTGCACAAGCTGCCGGGGCATCTGCTGGGCCAGGTTGCTAGTCCCCCACCCCCCCACCGGGGGTCCTCACCCCGCCACCTGCTGCTCCCAGACCTGGGTCTCTGCCATCTGCCGGCAGGCGCTGGCTTGGCTGGGGACGGAAGTTTGATGGAGAAATTTATTAAGAGGCTTCCCTTTGTCTAAAGCTGGTGTTGGGCAGATGTGGACTTGCTCTTCCTGTCAGTAGGGACCTTTCCTAAACCACTAGGGACCACTTCCTCATCTGGGGGTGCACAGGAAATTGAATTAGCGGGCGTTGGAGGGAGCTGGCGGGGGGAAGGAGGGCTGGACCGACATCCGGCTGGAGATAAGCCCCCAAGAGCAGTCTGCCTGCATGTGAGGGTGGGCCACAGGGGACCCCGGAGCTGGGACCGGTGGCTTTAGCTTGTCACAATCCCTCCGTCTGCCTCCAGGAGCAAAGTGGGCCTGATGAGGCCAGGCCTGCTCTGAACAGCAGGTGGACACCTGTCAGGGACCCAGGAAGGACACCCTGGACCCCCACCCAGCCGGAGGTCTTAGTGACCCACAGTGGGACCCAAAGCAGCCAGTGGACTCGGGGACCCCACTCCACTCACCCCAATTTGAGAAATAATTTTTGTTATAAGCCCTGGCTGGCGTAGCTCAGTGGATTGAGCTCGGGCTGTGAACCAAAGGGTCACCGGCTGAATTCCCAGTCAGGGCAAGTGCCTGGGTTGCAGGCCAAGTCCCTGGTGGGGGCACATGAGAGGCAACTACACATTGATGTTTCTCTCTCTCTCTCTCTCTCTCTGTCTCCCTCCCTTCCTTCCCTCTCTAAAAATAAATAAAATCTTAAAAAAATTTTTTTCTAATTTGTGTAGCCTTTCACTTTAAAAAAAGGAATTAAAAAAATCTTTAAAAATAATTTTTGTTATAGAATAACTAGAAATTACAATTAATTATAACTTTTTATGTGAATAACAATTACGTTACATATTATAACTATATAATTAACATGTACTAATTACTAGTTATGAATAGTTATAGTTATGAGTTACAGTTATTACTTATAACAACTATATAATTAGTGGGTTGTTTATTTAAACAATTAAACGAAATTATGGATACAGTGGCTATAGTCACTAGGATTGTGGAAAACAGTAGAACATCATTTTCTTACCGTCGATGGAACAGGGAGACAAACCTGGGACGGGAGACGTGTCTTCTCAGACTCACTGCTCACGCGGAATCCCTGGGGTTCGGATGCACGTGCTTCCTACCCTCTTGCATCGTCAACAAGGGGTCGCTGCCCCCGACCCAGTGCCACCAGGAGTCCCCCATCCAGGCCTCCGGAGAAGGAGGTAGTTTATGGAGGCAAATGGTTTGCAAGCGGGCAGACGAGGCCTCTGCGCTCTGGGGGACGAAGGGAAAGTGGACCCCAATAAAGAAAGTGCTGCCCTGGCCCCTCCGGGGTCCATTTCTATGCAAATGAGGAATCCACATTCACACAGTCTGATTGGCCCAGACGGCACTGCGCTGATGGTTATGGAGCTCCTCAGATTGGTCAGTAAAGATGCAAATGAGGATATAGCTGCATGACTCCGATTGGACGGGGCAGGTCTCAGCTCATTGGTTGGAATACGATTCCAGGAGCTGCTTTATAAGGGTTGGGCGCATACACGAGCACTGCAGTCCAAAGGCTGAGAGCTGCCTGGCTTTTCCCTGAAATGCAGCGCGCGTATGCACGTGTGTGGGTGGGGGGGATGCCTCTGTCAGCAACAGCCACCGGACCCTGGTTGTGAGTTTGGGTCCCACAAAGAGTCCTCCCTTGGCACGTGTATCCTTTTCGGAGTCGACAGCACACAGACACATTTTATTTACTAACCAGAATTATACTTTGGGCACATTTTAAACAAGATCTTCCTTTTGGGGGGCATAATTTACATATAATAAAATGTGCATTTAAAACATGTGTTCTTCATTTTTTTGACATTTTCATTTCAAAATAATTTGGCGAGAAAAACGAAGCAAAAACTGAGTGAAGAAATAAGTCCCATGTGCTCTTCCGACCAGGGACGCCTCCCGCAGCCCCGGGCTTTGTCGGAGCGCCCGGGACCCTCAGAACTGGTTTTCCTCTTCTGCTGGGAGGTTTTCTTTTTTAGGGCCACCAATGATCCCTGCGCTGAGTCACTCTCCTGTGGAATCTGAGTGATTTATCTTCTTTCCGTTGCTTCTTTTCGAGTGTTCTCCCTAAATCTCTGGTCACAGTGAGACTGGCAGCCTTCCTTCCCCTGTCGGCTGGCTCCTGCTGCTCGTTCCCCGTCGTGCTGCTCTGAGCCTCCCTCCTCCCCTTCGGCTCTGGGGTCCCTGGTCTTCACGGCCTCCTTCTGTCGTGTACTCATCTCCAAGTCCCCTTTAAAGCGCTGTCTTCCTCCGTCCTTCTAGCATAAGAAGCTCCCCCAGAACGTTTTGATTCTTTGGGTGGTTTTCTTCCAGAATGTGTTTTCTGGACTCCCCCTCCCCTCTCCCTCCCTCCCCCCGCTGGGTCTTCTTTCCTTCCGCAGCCCTGCAGAGACACGGAGGAGCCAGCTGGCCCGCGAGGACACATATCTTCCTGTGGACCCTGGGAGCAGGTCTGGCCACTGTGGCTTGGGGACCACACACTTGGACACGTGAAGGCCGGTTCTGAGGTCAGAGAGCCCAGGCAGCCGTGACCTGCAGGGAGAAACGGGCCGGGTGCTGAGATTCATCACTGCCAAGCCCTGGGACGTGTCTGGCTAAACTGCATGGAAATGACTAATGGTTGCCGGACGGTGGGCCCGCCAGCCATCACGGAGTCACCGTAGAGAGATGGCCCATCGGTTTGCGTCAGCACCGATTTCATTTGGAAAAGACCGTTGGGGCTTCGAAGAGCAAGAACAATACACACGACTTCTCATCTTGCTGATGCCTGAGGAGTTAGCTGCCCGACGGACCCGGAGTCCGTTTAACTGACTGGGGCGTCTGGGGCTCAGACTTTGAGGGCTCACACCCCAGCGGCCCAGCCTCTGTGGGCAGCACTCAGCCACTGCCGCTCTTGCTGCTCCCCTGGGATCCTCTGGGATCCAGAGCTCTGGCAGCTTCCCCGGCCCCACGCTCAGCAGGGCGACCTCATGTGCAGGAGCCTGGGTGCTCTGAGCGGCTCCGAGCTTTTGGGGCCCAGTCCTCTGCATGGGGGGAGTCATCTCCACCACTGCAGGGGCCTCCCCGTCGCCTTCCCCAGGCCCAGGTCCCAAGGCCTCACTGGGGGAAACGGCAGGAAGACGCCTGCCCCCCACACAGTCACCTCCCTCCTGCGAGCACAGGACAGCAATGGTCCAGCCGTGGCATCTGGCCATGTCCACAGGGCGGTGAACCTGGGTGAGAAAGGTCACATCATCTTCGTCGTGACCTTCTCACAAGGTCTGAGGGACCGAGATCAGCAATGAGGGTCTGTGGGAGGAGCTGTCGCCTGGTCAACGCTGCTCGCCATCCAGCTGGCGCTGTGACCGCCCCGCCCGAGCTTCCTCTGCGTATGCAGGTCGCCTGGCCCGCGGGGTCTGCACGGGGATCGCCGCCATGTCTGCACGTGCTGTGTCGAGACCTGTGTCTTGTTCCCAAAGGAGTGCTTTTGGTGACAGAACACCAAGTCGACATTGCATTTCCTTCCGTTATCAGCACACCTGGTTCCCCCGGCCGGAGCGGAAACACCTCAGGAAGTCCTGCCGCAAGCAAAGTTCTGCTCAAACCTCTGTTGAGGCCTCGGCGGCCTGGGTTGGGGGGGCGCTGCAGGGTTGGGGCTCCTGTCATCTTTGTGTCCCCCCCGCGTGCCCGGGACACGCCTGCTGGATACGGAGCGAGTGAGCAAGCAGATGAAGGCGGGCCCAGGCTGTTGAGAGGGGCCCAGGGGCCCAGGGAAAGGCTTCCAGTGGGGTGGGTGGGCAGGACCCTCCACACACTTCGAGGGTCCTTGTTCACCGTTGACGAGGAGTCTCGGATAAGAGGGGGGCCGGTGGGAAGCCAGGTCTCCCGTCCTGGCCACTGCCTGGTGTTGGGGGTGAGGCCCGGCACCTGCCCTCACTGAATGTGCCCGTCAAGGGCTCAGCCCCGAGACCTGCTGATGACAGACGCCCTGCGTGGGGGCACCACCTGGCCTTTCCCCTCCGTCCCTGCAGTTGGGCCAGGGACCCCAGGATGGGGTGGACGCCGGGGCAGGGTGGCCTCAGACGTCAGGCCCCCCATCCCGTGTCCTCCTCCAGGCCAGCCCCTCTCTCGGTGCCCAGGGACAGCTATAGGGGGCTGCTCTGGATTCTCAGAAGGCTCTTCCTTGCGTCTGTTGGTTCCCTGGCCAGCGGCTGCCTCTCCCACCTGCACCAGGTGTCAGGGCCACCCTGCCCCTTCCCCGCCCCTGGGACCCCCTTCCCATGGGATCTGCTCGCCCAGACTGAGCGAGGAAGAAAGACTCGCCACAGCGGGGATTGTTTTCATTAGACAGAATTAAATTCCGAATCCCATCGCCTCCGGCGGGAGCGGAAGGGAGGTCACGGCGGGCTGCCTCTCCCGGGCCTGGCAGTCGGGGCGCTTGCCGAGGAGCCGCTTTAAATGAGCGCCGTGGACGCCTCTGCACTCACTGCGGAGCCGATTTATGATCGGATTAAGGAAAGGCACGAGCCTGCGGCTAACTCTCATTAAATTCTGTTTGCTTGTGTCTTGGGCATTTCTATAACACCACCGTTGTTTAAAAAGAAAACAAAAGTACTCAGCAGCCAGGCAGAGTGGAAGGAGCACAGGCCTGGGGGTCAGACAGACCCAAGTGTGAGCCCCTGCCCGGCCTCGGGCGGAGCGTGTGGCTGACACTTGGGCAGAGGAGCCCTGGCCGGGCAGCTCCGTGGGTGGAGCGTCGTCCCGCAGGCCGAGGTTGTGGGTTCGACCCCCGGTCAGGGCACAGACAGGAGTCAACCAATGAGTGCGTCCGTGAGTGGAACTGCAGACATGTCCCTCTCTCTCCCTCTGTCTCCCTCCGTCTCCCCCTTTAGACAAAAAAAAAAAATGTGGAGACCAGGGCCAGAGGGTGCAGGGATGGAAGGGGGCTTCCCACAGTCCGTGGGTGGTGCCGGATGCCATTCTGAGCCCAGGATGGTGGTTGGTGTGGTGGAGGGGAACACGTGTCTCCACGAATTGGAGAGATGGTGAAACGCAGAATTATCCCTTGTCCCCAGGGCCCGAGAACCTCGAACTCTCCTGTGACCTCCCTGCCCAGGGTCGTGGAGACGTGCGCCACACCCCTGTCCTCTGACCTTTGGGAAGAAACCCCCCCTCCCCCAGGACCGGGGACCCTGGACAGCCCAGCAGTGACTCCTGCCCTCCCTGAAGAGGCCCCACCAGGCTCCACGGCCACCGTGCTGTCTCCAGAAGGGCAGCCAGGCTCTTGGCCACAGCAAGGGGACCCCTGGGGGCAGTGCACACCCAGGCCTGAGACCTGCGGTCAGGAAGCCTGCCCGGGTCACTCCGTAAGCAGGGGAGAAACCAGAATCGTTGGTGCCCACAGTTCTGCCCTGGGGGACCCTCTGCACACGGGGAGCTGGGCGTCGCCTCATGAAGGCTTGGCCTGTCTCACCGCAGGTCGGCAGGGCCGGCCCTGGGGCCCTGTCCTCGGACACCCGAGGGCCCTACTGTCCTGCGGGGGCCAGGAATAAGCAGCTGCCCAGCCCTGGATGTGACAGGGAGAGGGACAGGAAGGATCTCTTCTGGTTTCTCTCCCGGGGTCCTGCGACTTTCACCAAGCCGGCCTGGGCCGGAGGCTCCAGCACAGTCCGGGGTGGGAAGCAGGGGCGGGGTCGGGGTCGGGGTCGGGGTCAAGGTGCAGCTTCTCAACTCCGCCCTGGGCCCCACAGGCCCTGCGGATGATACGTAAGCAGATGGGCGTGGCCATGTGCCGATAAAACTTTATTTATAAAAACGGGCCCGTGGCCACGGGTCCTTGTTCACTGGCCCCTGACTCAGCAACGAGGAGGGGCGCCTGGCCCGGGTGAGACGCCGGGACAGGGATGCTGCCCTGACCAGTTCCGACTCCAGTGGACCAGACGTGAGTCTCTGTCGTGTAATCTGCTCTGCGCCGGCCGGACGCCGTCCTGCGGGCACAGCCTCGCGACACTGTCGGGGCTGCCTGGCGGAGGGGTCTCAGCCACAGGAGGCGGCGCTTTGCCTGCTCCCGGCGTCCCGCTGGGCGGCCACCAGAGGCGTGTGCGTCAGCGAGGGCTGGCCTGCTGCCCTCTGCGCTCCCGGGGCGGTTCTGCGGGGGGCGGGCAGGGGATCCGGCACATGCAGAGGGGGCCGTCCAGGCGGCTGCGCAGGAAAACCGCGGAAAAGGCACGTGGTTCGGAGCCGGAGCTGGCCGTGGGCCCGCCGGGCAGAGCCACCCAGCCGGGAGGGTCCAGCGCCCCCGGGGGGCGGCCCCTCCGACCCACACCCACCAGCCGCCCAGGACGGTGCGGGCCCAGCCGGGTCCTCGGGGCTCCGGTCTAGGGTGGGCGGGGAGGCCAGGCGGCGGTCAGTGCCGGCCATGCTTGGCCCAGTTCCGGATGGCCCACTTCTGCCCCGAGCAGCGCTGCAGCACCAGCCGCAGGCCGAAGTTGGCGTCTTTCGACATCTCCACCTCCAGGCACCGGCCGGTGTCCCGGCTCACGATGGGGCCGCTCTGTGGGGCGGGGACACCGAGTCAGCACGCACACGGGGGCTGCCGTGAGAGCGTCCCGGGAGTGAGGGGCTCGAACCCGTGTGGTTGCTCACAGCCACCTGAGACGGGGCGCTGTCTGTCCCCAGGCCCCTCTGCCCTCCCAGCTCCCCCATCAGCCATCCCACCTGCCCCCCCAGCTCCTCGGGGACAACGGAGTCCAAGGCCCCGAGATGCACATTTCCCTGCATGTTCCTGCCTGAGTCCTCTGTCCTTCCTGAGCCGCAGCCGGCCGGCCCTCCCTGTGCTGGCCCCCTGGGGACGCCTGGCCCTTTTGGGCCCCATCCAGCAGCCTCCCCTGTGGCCAGAGCCCCGGTGTCGTGGGCCTGCTCAGCCGTGTGTCCTGGGCGATGTCTGCTGCCCGGCCGGGAGCTCGGGCGTGGGTGTGGGGTCAGGGACGGGCAGCGTGGGGTCTGCACTCCCACATGGCAGAGAGAACCCCAGGCAGGGAGCGGCCGCATGTGCTGCCCCGGTCTTGGGCGCAGGGTCCCAGCTGCACACTGAGGGTTCAGGTGCTGTGCACACCCAAGGGCCCAGGGTGGGGACCCCAGGAGGAAGGGTCAGAGCTGCAGGAGGAGCTGGGTGTGCAGCGTCGGGCCCACCTGTCCGGGGCCACCTCTGAACTGCCAGCCCACGTGTCAGTCCTCAGGGCTCCGTGTGCAAACCCAGCAGCCCCCAAAGGACCAGAGGGGTTGATGCCAGCAGAGCCGGAGGACTTGGGGTCTGGCCCCCATGCCGAGGCCTGCAGCAGGCTGAGGACTCCCCAGTGGTGTTCACCCTTCCCCTCCCCTAACGCCCCCTCATCAGGAGGCTGGAGGAGATGAGAGTTGGGGGGATCCCCCCAGGGGAGCAGCAGCTACAGGGTCGTGACCTGGCTGTGGCCCTATGTCTGTCACCTAACCTTGGTGAGTTGGGGTTCAGGTGGAAGCAGCTGATCCCGGCCCATCGCTGACCCCACTCCCGCCCAGGGGGTCCCCGGGGTCCCGCCTGGCCCCGCTCCTCCCAGCTGACCTGGGTGAAGTCCCACAGCCGCTGCGCCGGCCGGGCCACGTCCTCGCACTTCCGCAGGGCGGGCGCACGGGCCCTGCCGTCATCCACCAGGCACTTGGAGTCGGGCAGGAAGGCGGTGGAGCCCAAGGGCCCCAGCTGCAGCAGGCCCTCCGTGCTGTAGCGCACCAGCTGGGGGGGTGGGAGCCGGGGTCACCCTGGGCGGGGCCCTGAAGGGAAAGGGGCACCGCCTCTGGGGGCCAGTCTGTCATCGAGGGGACTCCATCCAGGGATGGTCCTGCTCCTGGCCTGGCCCTTCCGTCCAGTCCACAGGGTCCCTCCCAGCAGAACGCCTCAGCCCCTTCCCCACCCCTGCGGGGCCGGGGAGGATCTCAGTGCGCCCCTCATCCGCCCTCAACCAGGAGGCGAAGCCGTGAGCGCGGCCCAAGGTCACACGTGCTGCGGCCCTAGTTCACATTGTTTGCAAACGACAGGCGCACAGCAGAGTCCAGGCTGCAGGCTCCCGCCCCCGCCCAGAGTCTCGCCGCCTCTCTCGCCTCGGCGCCCCCGTCTGCCAGCGGGGTTGGCTGCACCCGGCCCACGGCCTCTGGGCAGGACCCAGTGGACGCCGCGTGGACTGTGCCACCCGCAGCTGCGGCACTCCGTGTGCGGCGCCTGCGCGGTGGCGGACGCCCCGCCCACCCGGGTGCTGGAGCCACTCAGCAGCCGGGGCATCCCGTCCATCTGTCCGTCTGTCCGTCTGAGGGGCAGTGGAGCTGAGGCGCCGGGGTCAGCGATGCCCTGATGTCCTGCCCCTCACTTCCCTGGGGTGTGTACACACGTGTGTGTGCGTGTGCACCTGCCCATGAGCCTGTGTGTGTGTGCGCGCGTGCGTGTGCACGTGCACGTGTGTGCCTCCTGGGGGCGCCGGGTGCTGACCTCACAGCCTCGGACGCATCCGGACGCCCAGCAGGCTGCCGCCCTGCCCCGTACCCGCCTGCCGCCCGCGGCTGGCGGGGTGAGCGCCGCCCTACCTGGGACGACATCCCGTGGCAGGGGTAGAGGATCGCTCGGTCATCGTCCTCCGCGCCCTGGTCCAAGCAGTAGCCGCTGGCTTTGCTGTTTCTCACCTACAAGCAGCAACCGGTGGAGAAGCCTGCGCCGGGCGGTGCCGAGGCCGAGGC
>PVIA01011311.1:0-45349 GCA_004024845.1 Tonatia bakeri
GATTTCTGAGTGGCTCAGGCTCTTCCTAGATCATGGTAACTGCCATCGGGTATTCTCCAGGGCCAGGCAGGTATGATAATGAAGAGGATGGGTCATACCAAGCAAAAGATGACTGGCTGCAGTGAGGTGCAAGCTCCAGGCCATGGGGAGCAATATACCTGAGAGGGCCGAGGTCTCTGACACTCTGCTGGTTGACATGTAGAAATAAGTCCATGATGTTTCCATTTTCCAAAATAAAGCAAGAAATGTGGATTATGAGGAGAAATGTGGAGACTTTTCAATGTGGGATCTTATTTTTTACAAAACTCTTGAAAGCCTAACTCATGAGCCGGCCATCTTCAGCTATAGCTCAAGAGTTGGTTTTCTTTAAGGCAGAGAATTTGCAAACATTACCTTGATTCGGAGTTCTGTCCAAGACAAAGGCAGAGGCAGAAACCCTTTGCTTCCTCACATAACCAAAAGGACTGTAACAACCAATCTAAAATCAATAAACACCAAACTACCAGAAAATCAAACTGAATGGACTCCAACAACCAAGGAATTGAAACAGTCAACAAGAACAACCAGACCTGTAAGGGGGCCGAAGGAGAGACCCGCTAGGAGGCAGCAGACCATGTGGGCAAGGCTGACTGAACAGGAAACTGAGACTCAATACTCATGGTAGACTAAGGTGGTTCTCCTGGTATGGAAAACTCCTAGTCTCACAGGAGAGTTTGTTGGAAAGTGGTGCTAGAGACTAGCAAGGGAGCTGCACTGTTCCCTCTTTGGCCCTTCCCCCACAGGCAGCACCACAGCACAGGTGTAGGAGGGTTGCCCTACCTTGGTGAATAACTTAACAAGTGCTCCAACACAAAGAAATAGGGCCCAAATGAAAGGACAGAGCAAAACTTCAGAACGAGAGCTAAGCAATAAGATAGCCAACCTATATGAATGAAAATTTAACATCCTGGGAATCAAAATGCTCACAGAACTGGTTGAGCTTAGTCAAAAAATGAAAGATACCCAAAATGAAATAAAGCAAAATATACAGGGAGCCAACAGTGACAGGAAGGAAACCAGGACTCAAATCAATTATTTGGAACAAAAGGAAGAAATAAACATCCAACCAGGACAGAATGAAGAAACCAGAATTCAAAGGAATGAAGAGAGGTTTAGGAACCTTTGGGACAACTTGAAATATTCCAATATCTGAATTATAAGGGTGCCAGAGGAAAAGAACAACAGCAAGAAATTGAAAACTTATTTGAAAAATAATGAAGAAAAACTTCCCCAATTTGGTGAAGGAAATCAAATTCCAGGAAGTCCAGGAAGCCCAGAGAGTCCCAAAGAAGTTGGAACCAAAGAGGAACACACCTAGGCATATTATCATTAAGTTACCCAAGATTAAAGACAAAGAATCTTAAAAGCAGCAAGAGGAAAGGAGAGAGTTATGTACAAAGGAGTGTCCATAAGGCTATCAGCTGATTTCTCAAAAGAAATCTTGTAGGCAAGAAGGGGCTGGAAATATGTATTCCAAGTCATGAAAGGCAAGGACCTATGTCCAAGATTATTCCATCTAGCAAAGCTATCATTTTGAATGAAAGGGCAGATAAAGTGCTTCCCTTATAAGGTAAAAGTAAAGGAGTTCATCACCACCAAGCCCTTATTGTATGAAATGTCAAAGGGACTTATCTAAGAAAAAGAAGATCAAAACTATAAATAGTAAAATGACAACAAACTCACAACTATCAACAAATGAATGTACAAAACAACGAAAACAAAAATTAAACAAACAACAAGAACAGAAACAGAATCAGAGAAATGAACATCACATGGAGGGATTCAGTGGAGAGGGGTGGGGGAGAAAGGGGGGAAGTACAGGGAAGAAGAAGCATAATTGGTATGCATAAAATAGATGGGGAGAGGTCAAAAATGGTATAGGAAACAGAACTCAAAGAACTTATATGTACAACCCATGGACATGAACTAAGCAGGGGATGCTGGAGGGTTGGGGGGTGCAGGGTGGAGGGGGGATGAAAGGGAAATTTTGGGGAAAACTGTAATAGCATAATCAGTAAAATATACTTTAAAAAAACATTATCTTGATTGAGTACTTGCTATAGGAAGACCTGAAACAGGAGGAATCAGGATGCCATGTACAAGGCTTCACTGGCATTGCTGAGGAACTCTCCCTTAAGTAAATTGACCTGGGAAAAATCAAGCCAACTGGGCAGGGAGACAGAGGTGGAGGCCAGTGATCTTGTGCTGGCTACAGGAAGACCTGCACATTCTCCTGTCTAAACCCCAGAGGCCAAGCCTACTATCGGCCCTCTCTGTGTCCTGGTATTTTCTTTAGGAAATGCTGGGGAACCAACATCCTAGGGGAGGGCTTGGGCCCAGAAGCATACATTAGCACATCAGTATCTCCACACTGACAGGAGGAAAGGCTTTGTGACTCAAGGTCGGTGGGTGGGTGAAGTCTATGGAGGGTCAGCAAGAGGCAGAGGAAGAGCAGTCATCTGCTGACTTCTGGAACCTCAGCCAAGAAATGATCTTTCACATGGTGGAGTCTCTCGTGCAGGGTCCTCAGCTCCTTCCTGCCTCACCTAACTCCTGCCCCTGCCCCTGGGGATGCCAGGCTACCACAGGCACACAATGACAAGGAGGGGGAATAGACCCCCGAGTGTCAGAAAGTCCCTGGGACACCCAGACCAGGGTGCTCAGCTTGATGTGAGGGAGGGATATCTTCAAGCTGCATTGTCTGCACTCCCCTCTCATTTCTGTAAGTGGGGGCCTGGTGGAGAGCACTGCCTACATTCTTAGTGGGTACCTGGGATTTCCAGGTCAGAAGCCCATGAGGGAATGAGGCTGGGTACCTTCAATGTGCTCCATGGTCAGAGGTTGTGGTGAAAAGCCCTCTGAGAGCTTAAGGTCCAGCCCTCACAGTGGATCCTCAGCAAAAGCAGGTGAAAATTAGGGATCTGGCCCGGGGAGTGAGCAATGGTGATTTAGACACAGCTGCTTCCCATGAAAGTTTCCTGGGATTTCCATTTTAGGGGGTGACCTGTCATAAGTGTGAGATCAGAGGATACAGCACCCAGCCCTTTCTCACACTGACGTTTGTGTATTACCCTTGCAGAAAACTATGAATTGAATGTTTCTGGAAAAGGATTTAAGAATGCCAAGAACAAGAATGAAGTTATTTGTAGATTCAAGTTCAGCAAAAATAAAGTCTTTGGTAAGTATCAACCTTCGGTCCTCCATGTGACAAATTTCCCACACAGGGCTGTATTTCTCTCAGCCACACACTCAAAGCCCTTGCTGACCATTTGCTGTGGACACTGTGAGGACAGAGGCAGCTTGGACAAGTGGAAGGAGGAAGCTGCCTGGGAAGCTTGGCCATCTCTTTTTTCACATGCAAAGATGATCAATCCCCAAAACCACAATAGCATCTGGAGCAGCTGTCCTCCTACTGAGGATGGGTTTGGGGTCTGGGTCTCCCTCACAGCTTCATTACTGCACCCTTTCCTCAGCTTTCAGTTCCCATGAGAGCTAAGTAATAAATCCCACAAGTCTGGTCTGATGGGGAATGGAGGCAGCTCCACATTCTGAGTCTATGCCAGGTGCACTGGCAGCTTTCCCAGGAATGTGTGTGCTCACTTTGGATTGAGAGAAGGTGCCATCTGCCAGGCCTGGGCCCTGCAATTTGGCACAGGCACACATTAGTGTATGACCTTGACTAAATGAATGTTCAGTTCTCAGCTTCTTTTTTCTCTTCTGTATACTTTGGTCATTATGATCATTATAGTAATTAAGCTTCATAATATATGTGATGCAGACACTGGCCCACAGTGTCCGTGGTGTCATGGATGAGACATGAGACATTCATATGGACTACCGAGTCCTGTGTGGAGGAACAGGGATGGCCAAGCTACCCTCTCAAGGGGAGGGTGCCTTGGAGCAGCCTGGCCACTCTCTCAAAGGAGAGCACCCCAACCCTTCCCTTCACAGGGTTTTTATTGGGTTTCATTTTGCACAGGAATACAGGCAAAGTTCATTAATCATTGTCAGGCAGTAAGGATCAAACAATAGATAATGTTCAAAGAACTAAAAAGGGCTCCCACTGAGTTGGGGTCTTATCACCTAAAAAAACTACAGAACTTGAGGAGCTAAATTCATTTCCTGCCTAGGCCTTCATAATCTAATTAAGAGCATCCTCAGCAAGCAGGTTTCACAGGATTTTACAAATTCCTTTTTCAGGTCTGATCATCCTGGGAAGTCCGCAGTCCCCAGTGTGGATTGCACTACCCCTTGTTATTGTCACAGGCTTGAGTCAGGCAGAGGAGACAAAAGCAGCCATGAGATTTGGATGTCTCTCAGGCAGAATGAGGACTCAGGCTTTGTCAAAGCCGAGGGGCAAGGGTCGATCACCCCCTTTTTCCACAGCCCCCCAAGTCCTTCCCTGGGGTGTCCACATGATCATGCCTGTCTTAGGTGATTGCCCCTCGGGGAATCTTACCCGTCATTGGCTAACTGATCAAGCATTGGGGGCCAGGCAAGAAGCAGAAGCAGTACTCCTGTCAGGAAGATAAGCTTGTCTCCTTAGTGCCTTCTGGCCCAGAGGTCTCTCACTCAGCCTTAGCCATGGGGGGTTACAGCTCTTGAAACCATGCAGGGTGATTCCCAACATATATGTAGATCAGTAATGCATGGAAGGTCTTAATTTTAAAATAAAAACTCACAAATCAATGAAAACTCTCAGGCACCAGGTAGACCTCCAAGATGGCAGCACCGAGGTGAGTACGATCTTCCCAGAGAGTACTGGGATAGAGTTGGACTTTCTGCATCCTCCTTAGTCAGCCCCTTGATACATTCATTTGAAATTATTATATTATGATCAATGACTTCTATTCCAGACCATCTGGTATATCTAGAGCCACTCCTGTCCCCCTCACCCAAGTACACTTTTAGGCCATATGTCCTTCTTTCCACAATGCACAGAATGGGGCTGGGGATGGTCTTGCTACACTCCACACCATACATGGTATAGATGGCCTCAGGGAATCAGGTTTCCCTTGGTCTATACTGTCTCAGTAGAGATTTAGGACTAAGTATCTCTTTTACATGTACAGCTAACATTTATTGAGCCCTGACTGCATGAAGTGCCTTGTATCCACTTTCACAATTAATTCTCAAAGGAGGTCTACTGTTCCACCTTTTTTATGGATCTGGAGCCAGAAAGAGGAGCCATTAAAGAGTTTGCTTATATTCAGCAAATAGCACCAGAAGAGCTGGGACAAAGATCCAGGTGAAGATGGGACACAACCTATCCCTCAGGAAATGTGTTCAGATGCTACCTCTGTGGTCTGTGGACTGTAAGTGTACTGGTTCTCACTTCGGAGATCACCAGTGTTCCTCTCCAAGGAGGACCAGATCACGGTCTCAGAGTAGAAAGCCCACCCCACAGTCTTGGGCCACTTTGCTGACTGCATCTATACTGGGTCAGAGGCTACCCAGAGTGGCCAAGCAGGGCTGTTTATCGTCAAGAGTTCTGATGCACTGAGGAGGATGATTTAGGTTTTTTTAGTATAATTTTCCTCTAATAAAATATATCAAAATACATTTAGAAAATATAGAGTAGCATAAGAAATGTGTAAAAATCAGTGTTTCTGTATATTCTATCTATGTAATGTGCTTTTATTGTGTAATATTTTGATAATTTAAGATGTTTTTTAATGTGTCAACCTAAAGTATTTAGCGTAATCAGTTTCTGTTGGTTTGAAAACTCTTTTCCAGTCAAATATGTTTTGCTGGGCCCTCAGTATCTCAAGTGCCCTCCATCACCTCATTCTACTGGCTGTGGTCTATGAACACCCTACTGGAAAGTCCATTTGTGCCTCTTTTGGATTTTTTCTTCCACTTAATTTCATGTATTGCACCCAACTGAAGGTGCAAATCCTTCCCAGAAAACGTACTTGGTGATTAGTTTTCATCAGCAGCACCGATGAAGGAGTAACACTGTTCAGAAGTCCATAGCTAATCTGACAATACAGTGAGGACCCCCCCCCAAAAAAGAAGCTGATCCTCATGGCAATAAGCCATTCTAGAAGAAATGCCCTGATCTATGGCATTAAAAAAAGAAAAATAATAAAAAATATTACATTTTTAATTATAAAAATGATACATGGTAGGAAGGAAATAAAGATAAAGAATAAAACATTGCTCCTAATTCCTATCCACAGATAAGTACCTTCAACACTCTCAAATACTTCAAAGGAGACCTAATATTCCTTGACTGATGGAAGATGAAGAAACTGAAGTGTAATTAAAGAAATTTTTGAACATCACACAAATGTTTCTTTACTAGACATTTTAGTTTCTAAAAGATTTTCCTAAAGTTGAAAGGGGGTCATAAAAACATTAAGAGATTGGGGCTATAAGTGGAGAATCTTGTTAGATTTTAATCTGTGTGTTTTTAAAGTTTGTGTCCATGTAGTGACACCTGGACTCCTATGTTATAAAAATTAGAGGATATTTCTAAACAGACAACTAGACTATTTTCTAAAAAAATTAAAAAGAACAATTAAAACCTTTTCCATTTTTAGGAAGATCACTCCTAAGAGTGTCCCTGGAGACTTTGCCTGACCCTGAGCATAACATTTTCTGTAGAGTTTCCTCCCTAGCTCCTGATCACAGCCCTGAAGGTACAGGTCTGAGAGAGAGCTTGCCTTTGTCCTGCAGAGGAGAAAATGCAGGTCACATCTGTCCACATGGGTCATCAGATACAGAGCTCTGGTTCCAACCTCTGGCAGGCAGAGGCACTCTTCCTAAGGCTTTGGGAAGCCTGGGTCAGGAAGGCCAGGGAAATGACTATGCTCTAGAATCACAGACACCAGAAACATTCAGCCTCCCGGGATCATTGATTCCAGCTTGCAGAGAGGAAATCTGGGACCCAGGCAAGCTGGAGCCGGGTGGGGAGACAGCTGGTAGCAAAACCAGCATACTAATGCAGCTTGGCCTTTCCCTCTTTGTCCCAGTTCAGGGATGAAAAGGTGCCTCAGCTACAAGTCATGAAACTGTTCTGAGCCACTGGAGTGCCAACTCCCAAGACCCCCAAATAACAAAACAAAAACAAAGAAAGAATGTCTCAATTCTCTGCTCTGACTTCCCTATCTCAATGAATGACACCACCATCCATCCAGTCACTCTGGTCAAAAACCTGCAAGTTATCCTTGACTCCTCTTCACTTGTATCCCACATGCAGTCCTCTGACAAGTCCTATTTCCTGTGTACCCAAAATATCTGAATTTGGTCAGCCCCTGGTCAGCATTGTACTTAACAATAAAACCTGAAACCCTTTCCAGGGCCCATGAGGCTCTACAGACCTCTCCTTACTTCCTTCTTTCCTGTTCAACAAGCATAGCTGGTTATGTGTCAGGGACTTGACGCATGGGCACACATGGCCTAGACACTCTCCCTGTGATCTTCCCATGGCTTTCCACCATCATCTTCACCTCCAGAATCACCTCCTCACAGAGACCTTTTTTAAAAAAAATAATTTTTGTATTGTTGTTCAATACAGTTGCCTCCATCTTCCTACACCCTCCACGGCCCCCTGCACCAACCCTGCTACCTCCCACCCTCAAACCTACCCCCTTTGGCTTTGTCCATGTGTCCTTTATACATGTTCTTTGATGACTCCTCCCCTTCATTACATCATTATCCCCTTCTGCCCTCCCCTCTGGTTACTGACAATTTGTTCCTTATTTCAGTGACTCTAGTTATATTTTACTTGTTTGTTTTGTTGATTAGGTTCCACTCATAGGTGAGATCATAAGGTATTTGTCTTTCACTGCCTGGCTTATTTCACTAACATAATGCTCTCCATTTCCATCCATGCTGTTGTGAAGGTACTGGGATACCTCCTACCTCCCCTCTGGTTAGTGTAAGATTGTTATTAACTTCAATGTCTCTGGTTATATCTGCTTGTTTGTTTGTTTTATTGATTATGTTCCACTTATAGCTGAGATCACATGGTATTTGTTGTGAAGGGTAGACCTTTTCATAAGGAGTGTAACAGGAATAGAGCAATAATTGAGGCCAATGATGCAGTCTACAAGTATGTTCACATACAATTTTAAACTACAGTATTTTCAATTACAAAAATGAAACCCAGGCATATTTACAAGTACTAAACTAAGAAACCAATTGAAAGAAGATGCTTATGTTTCTAATAAATATCTAGTTCATACATTAATTTTTAACTCTAGTTTTACTGTTATAAATATTAGCTTGACATAAGAAACATTTATGGCAAGAATGAAATGATATCTTTCTTTTTTAAATTGTTCTACTGTTGTTCAAGTGTAGTTGTCTGCATATACCCCCAACCACTGCCCCCAACACCAACCATCCCTACCTCCCTGCCCTGATTCCATCCACACTTGCATTTGTCCATGAATCCCTTATATTGTTCCTAAAAAGCCTGCCCCCTTTTCCTCCCATTATTCCCTCTTACCTCCCCTCTGGTTACTGTCCATTTGTTCTTAATTTCAATGTCCCTGGTTATATTTGCTTGTTTGTTTGTTTGTTTTATTGATTATGTTCTACTTATAGCTGAGATCATATGGTATTTGTCTTTCACTGCCTGACTTATTCCACTTAGCATAATGCTCTCCAGTTTCATCCATGCTGTCTCAAAGGGTGGGAGCTTATATTTTATTTCTGCTGCATAGTAGTCCATTGTGTAAATGTACCATACTTTTTTGATCCATTCATTTACTGATGGGCATCTAGTTTGCTTCCAGCACCTAGCTATTGTAAATTGTGCTGCTATGAACATGGGGGTGCAAAGGTTCTTTTGGATTGGTGTTTTAGGATACTTAGGATATAGTCCCAGCAGTGGAATTGCTGGGCCAAAAGGCAGATCCATTTTCAGTTTTCTGAGGAAGTTCCATACTGTTTTCCATAGTGGTTGCACCAGTCTGCAGTCCCACCAACAGTGCACTAGGGTCCCCTTTTCTCCACATCCTCGCCAACACTTCTTTGTTGATTTGTTTATGATGGCCATTCTGACTGGTGTGAAGTGGTATCTCATTGTGTTTTTAATTTGCCTCTTTCTGATGGCTAGTGATGTTGAGCATCTTTTCACATGTTTCTGGACCCTCTGTATGTCCTCCTTGGAGAAGTGTCTGTTCAAATCTTTTGCCCATTTTTTAATTGGGCTGTTTGTCATCATGAGTGGACTTGTGTGAGTTGTTTATACATTTGGAGATCAAATCCTTGTCTGATGTATCATTGGCAAATATCTTTTCCTATATAGTTGGTTCTCTTTTCAACTTAATGCTGTTTTATTTAGCCGTGCAGAAGTTTTTATTTTGATTAAGCTCCATTTGTTTATTCTTTCCTTTATGAACTTTGCTTTAGGGGACATATCAGTGAAAATACTGCCTGAGATTTCCCTTCCTATGTTTTCCTCTGGGACTTTTATGGTGTCACAACTTATATTTAAGTCTTTTATCCACCTTGAATTTATTTTTGTGTATGGTGTGAGTTGGTGATGGAGTTTCTTTTTTTTTTTTTTTTTTTTTGCATTTAGCTGTCCAGATCTCCCAACACCATTTGTTGAAGAAGCTATTTTTACTCCATTTTATGCTTTTGCTTCCTTTGTCAAATATTAATTGACCATAGAGACTTTGGTTTATTTCTATTCTGTTCCATCAGTCTCTGTGTCTGATCTTATGCTAGTACTAGGTTGTTTTGATTACAGGAGCCTTGTAATACAGTTTGATATCAGGTATTGTGATACCTCCTACTTTGTCCTTCTTTCTCAAAATTGCTGCAGCTATTCGGGGTCATTTATGGTTCCATATAAAGTTTGAAGTGTTGGTTCTATGTCTGTGAAATATGTCATTGTTACTTTAATAGGGATTGAGTTGAATCTATAAATTGCTTTGGGGAATATGGACATTTTGATGATGTTAATTCTTCCAATCCATGAACATGGTACATGCTTCAAATTGTTTATGTCTTCCTTAATTTCTTCTTCAGTGTTGTGTAGTTTTCCAAGTTTTTTACCTCCTTGATTAGGTTTATTCCTAGATACTTTATTTTTCTTTTTGCTATAGCAAATGGAGTTCTATTCCTGATTTCTGTTTCTGATATTTAATTGTTGATGTACAAAAATACCTTTGACTTCTGAATATTGACTTTGTATCGAGCTGTTTTGCCAAATTCACTTATTAGGTTGAGTACTTTTTCAATGGAATCTATAAGATTTCCTATGTACGCTAGCATGTTATCTGCAAACAAGACCACTTTTGCTTCCTCCTTTCCAATTTGTATGCCTTTTATTTCTTTTTCTTGTCTGATTGCTCTGGCTAGGACTTCCAACACTATGTTGGATACAAATCATGAAAACAGACGTCCTTGTCTTGTTCCTGATCTTAGTGGGAAAGCTTTTAGTTTTTGCCTGTTGAGTATGATGTTGGCTGCAGGTTTCTCATATATGGCCTTTATTATGTTGAGGAATGCTCCCTCTATTCCCACTTTGCTGAGTGTTTTTATTATTAATGGGTGCCATACCTTATCAAATGCTTTTTCCACATCTATTGATATGATATGATTTTTATCTTTCCTTTTGTTTATGTGATATATTACCTTTATTGATTTGTGAATATTGTACCATCCTTGTATCCTTGGGATGAATCCCACTTGATCATGGTGTATGATCTTTTTAATGTATTGCTGGATGTGGTTTGCCAAGATTTTGTTGAGAATTTTAGTGCCTATGTTCATCAGCAATATTGGCTTGAAGTTTTCTTTCTTTGTTATATCTTTTTTTTAAAAGATTTTATTTATTTATTCCCAGAGAGGGAAGGGAGGGATGGAGAGAGAGAGAGAAACATCAATGAATGGTTGCTGGGGGCCATGGCCTGCAACCTAGGCATGTGCCTTGACTGGGAATCGAACCTGCGATGCCTGGTTCACAGCCCGCGCTCAGTCCACTGAGCTACACCAGCCAGGGCTCTTTTTTATATCTTTATCTGGTTTGGGGATTAGGATGATGCTGGCTTTATGAAAAGAATTTGGGAGTCTTCTATCTTCTTGGAGTTTTTGGAATAGTCTGTGAAAGATAGGAGTTAACTCTTCCTTAAATGCTTTGTAGAATTCTTCTGTGAAACTGTGTAATCCAGGGCTTTTGTGTGTTGGGAGATTTTTTTTATTATTATTACTGCTTCAACTTCATCAGCTGTTATTGGTCTGTTCAAGCTTCTTGCTTCTTCTTCTTTCAGTTTTGGAGATTAGATTTTTCTAGGAATCTGTCCATTTCACCTAGGTTTGCAAATTTCTTGGCACATAATTCTCCTTTCCTATGATTTTGGGAGGATGGGGACCAGGTCTGGACCACACTCTTCATAGTTGCCCAGCCTCCAGCCACTGCCTCAGTTCACAGCTGTGCCCCCAGTGCCCTTCTGGGCTTGGCCTACACCTTCAGTCCACTTGTCATAGTGACCTTGAGAGGTGCACTAATTAGGGGCAACTCACACACCACCTTCTCGCTCTTTGCTGTCTTAGGTTCTAGGCACTCTCAAAATCTCTTCAGGGTAGTTCAGCTCCACCACTGAGTTAAGTGTTTCTGGGGACTGCTAACTCACTGAGCCCTCTGTTCTCCTCTGCAAGGGGTGCATCCTCCTTCCTCTTAGCAAGACAGTCTGGCTGCACAGGGCAGGGTCACCACCATGTCTGTGGCAGCAGGGGTGGCCACATGCTGCTGTGGTGGCAGGAGCAGCCACTGCAGTTTGGGCACAGGCACAGGTCCTCTGCCTCTGATGGGGAGGGCAGAGGCATGGCCATGGTCCTAGCGGCAGAGGTGGGAGCAAGGCCAATTCTGTGGTGTGGGTGGAGGCACAGTCTCCACCAGCTGCAGTGGTGGGGGTGTGGCCATGGTTGCAGCTGCGTGGCTGTGGGGGTGACTTCTGTGGGAGGGCTCCCTAAACACCTCCCAAGAGCCTTTAAAAAAAAAATCCCCCTGTTCAAGCCTGCTGCTCCTAACAAGCGCCTGGCCTCTCACACAGCCCAACTTTCCCACCAGATCAGAGACTATCTGGGTCAGGGTTCACCACCGCCCAGCTCTTCTCCCTTCTCCAGGTGTCGTCCGCCTCCCCAATTTATCTGGTAATGACCCAGCTGGCGTCCACAGCTTCAGTGGGTCAACACCACCCCTGTGGGTCTGCCACTTCATCTTTATTCCCCCCAGTGACTTCAAGCATCCAGATCTATCCTGGTTCAGCTCTATCCTCCCTGTTTGGCAGGGGAGGGAGCCATTGACCTGGCTCTGTTCCAAGAATCCTGTGGCAGGCCCAGCAGGCACTGAGCCTGTGGCTGCATCATTCCTGGTCCCCATGCTGGTCCCAGGGACCTTACCATTCCAAAGCAATCTCCTTACCATCTGTTTTTCAATGTCCTCTACAGTTTTGGCCTCCAACCTTCACATATGCTGGAATTCCATTGGCTGTTCACTCTGTTCCTCAGAAGATTGGCTAGGTGTCCCACCTGTGCTCAGGGGGAAGTGGACTCCACTCCCACCGATGTTGCCGCCATCTTCCAACTCCATATCTTTCCTCTTTGGGTATTCTTTATTCAAGTGACCCTGTAAAACATTTTTCTGAGATAATAAAAGCTTTAAACATTTTTGTAAGTCTACTACAATGGTTAATTTTTCTAATTTTTGAAGAGAAAGATGATTGAAATATCCCATCTGATATAACAAATTAATATAAATAAATTAGATATAATGCTGATATAAATAAATTAAAAATTTATTTTAGAATTTTATTTATTTTCATTTAACTATCTCCCTATCTCTCCCTTTTGGCAACCTTCCTCTTGTTCTTTATATCTCTAGGTCTGTTTCTGCTTCATTTATTTTATTCATTTGTTTTACTCCTTAAACTTTTTTAAATTTACTGATTTGAGAGAGAAAGTAATGTCAATTTGTTGTTCCACTTTTTATGCATTCATTGTTTGATTCTTGTATGTGCCCTGATTGGGAATTGAACCCTCAACCTTAGTGTATGAGAATGATGCTCCAACCAACTGATTTTCCCAGCCAGGGAGTGTTTTACTTTTGCAGATTCAACTTATAAGTGTGATAATATGCTATTTCTCTCTCTCGGTCTGACTTATTTCACTTAGCATAGTACCCTCAGGGTCCATCTGTATTGTTGAAAATGGCAAGAAAATTTTATTCTTTTTTATTCCTAAGCAATAGTTCATTATATATATGCCACTTCTTATAGATAAACATCTAGTTTGCTTCCATATCTTGGCTAGTATAAGTAATGCTACAATAAATAAATAAATAAATAAATAAATAAATAAATAAATATCTTTTTCAAAGACTGTTTTTGTTATTTTTGAAAATAGAATGGCTAGCTTGCATGACAACTCTATTTAATTTTTTTGAGAAATATCGATACTGTTTTCCATAATTGCACCAATTTACAATCCCACCAACAATGTATGAAGGTTTATTTTCTCCATATCTTCATCAGCACTTGTCATTTTTTTATTTTTAGATAAAGTCATCCTGACAGATGTGAGGAGATATCTCTCTGTTGTTTTGATTTACATTTTCATGATGATTAGTGACAAACATCTTTTATCAGATGAAAGCCTTATTAGAGCTCCCTTGTAGGTCTTCTTTTGCTGCTTTTAAGATTCTCTCTTTGTCTTTAGCCTTTGGCATTTTAATTATGATGTATCTTGCTGTGAGCCTGTTTGGATTCATCTGGTTTGGGACTCTCTACACTTCATGGACTTGTATATTTATTTCTTTTGCCAGGTTAGGAAAATTTTTGGTCATTATTTCTTCAAATATGTTTTCATTTCCTTGCTCTCTCTCTTCTCCTTGTTACCGCATGATGCAAATATTGTTATATGCTTGATATTATCCCAGAAGTCCCTTAAAACTACCCTCAATTTTTTTTATTCTTTTTTCTTTTTGCTGTTCTAATTGGGTGTTTTCTGCTATCTTGTCTTCCAGTTGCAGATTTAATTCTCTGCTTCATCTAATCCAGCAACTTCCATCTCTTTTCATCTCATAGCACACATAAACTAATTACTAAAATTCTGTGGCACACCAAAAATATATATTTTTTGCTGATCTGACAAAAAAAGATAGAAGTTTAATTCATTCACACCAGACAACTATTGTTATGTTAGCTATTGTCATTTTTTTTTAAATTTGGCAATCTAAGAGAAAAGAGGTCAGTGCTCTGACTAAATAGCCAGATATTGTCAGGTATTGCATGTTTTAAAAATTCTTGGAGTGCACCAGTTGAAAAACAATGATCTAATCCTATGCTGATTCTATCTAATGTATTCTTCATTTCAGTTATTGTATTCTTCCTTTCTGAAAGGTTCTTTTTTTATTTTATATCACCATTTTTATGTTTCCTATTATTTTGTTGAAGTTCTTTCTCATTAGATTATCTATTCTTTCTCTACATTCTGTGAACATTCTCAAAACCAGTGTTTTGAACTCTATACCTGATAGATTGCTTTTCTCCATTTTGTTTAGTTCTTTTCTGGAATTTGTCCTCTTCTTTCATTTGGGACATATTTATCTCTTCATTTTGGCTGTCCCCCCACACCTCCACCATGTGTGTTTCTATGTATTAAATAGACCTGCTATATCTCCCAGTCTCTAAAGAGTGGCCTTCTGTAGCAGGTCTCCTGTAGGGCCCAGTGGTGCAGTCTCCCCGTTTACCTTAGCTTGGTGCTCCAGGGGTGTCCTTTGTGTGGCTTGTGTGTGCCCTCCAGTTGTAATTGAGCCTTGATTGTTGTTAACAGGTCAGTGGGTGGGATTTACCATGGGGCAATGATGACTGGCCATGACTACAGCAAATAACCTGTTGTGTAGTGCTGACCTTATAAAGAGGGGTTTACTTTAGTAAGACTCTGGTGTCTGCCAAGTCCACCTTTTGGATGTGTCATTGGTGGTACTACTTGGACTGTGCTCTGTTGTGGTCTGAAACCACCACCATTTGTGTTGATTCTGGGCCCTCTTGGAAAGGGCCCTCCAAGCCAAGTTCAGCCACTGCCTGTGTCCAGCCTGAGGGCACCTGTAGAAACTACAAAGTGACTTGCAGTTAGTAGCTATCTATGCTGGGCTTGGAGGCATCTGGAAGGGGATATGTTGTGACCTATGGCCACCTACCACTAGTGCCACACTTGAGGCCACTTAGCAAGTAGCATGTCAAGGCCAGCTGCAGCTTTTTCAGATTTGTAGACCTTTGACAGATTTTAGGAAAGTACACAGTGCAGGCCCAATCTTATGAGGAACATCTACTAAAAAAACAATTTAGGCTGGTATGCAAGTTGGGTGTGGTGGTATCTCAGGGAATCACCAGGGCAGGATGAAAGCAGTGTTAGCTGGGTTGATGGACACTCTGATTTAGTCCCCTCATGTGTCTGCTAGCTAGGTGGAGAGAGGGCTTGGTAAAGGACCAATGGTACCTGCCAGTACTTCCATGCCATAGAGGAACTTCCCCTCTGGCCTTTGCCCTGAAGCCAGACAATTCAGTTCCCCCTATATGTCCAGGGTGCTCTTAGCGCTGCTGTCCCTTTTCTGGAACTTAGGATGAGTGTTGGTGAGCAAGTATGTCCATGTGCAGGTCTCTTAAGAGGAAGCCTGAGTCTACAGTAGCCCTCTGTCTCACTTAGACTGAGTCCCTGATGATTTTTACAGCTAGCTGTTGTGAGATTTCTGTTACAATGCTAGAGCCTTGGTCTGGGTGGAGATCCAGGTGTAAGGGTTAGAATTGCTCATTCCTCAGGAGGGAACTTATTCAGCTAAGGTATCCCTCCTAATTCTTAACTGCCACATGTGGTAACTGCCACTTGTGGGAGTGAGACCAACTTTTTTCACATGTCTACCCCCCTACAAGTTTCTCTGTGGCTTCTTTATATCCTTAGTGATACTGTTCTATTTAGCTAGTCTCCAAATATTTCTCAAGGGTGATTGCTAAATTTAGTTGTAATTTTGATGTGATCATGGAATGAGGCAAGCACAGTGTTTACCTATACCACTATCTTGACTGGAAGTCAATGCTTCTTTAAATATTTGGTAGAATATCTATGAAGCCATATTGTCCTGGACTTTTATTTGTAGAAAGTTTTTTTTATTACTTCCTCAATTTTGTTGTTATTAAATGGTCTGGTTAGATTTTCTGCTTCTTCCTGGTTCAGTCTTGCTTCTAGAAATGGTTTATATGCTTCTAGAAATTTATCCATTTCTTCTAGATTGTTGAATTTCTTGACACATAATTATTCACAATATTCTATAATGGTATTTTGTGTTTCTGTGGTATTGGATGAACATTTTTTAAAATTTATTATTTTATTTACTTTGACTTTCTCTCTTTTTTACTTGATGAGTTTGGCTAAAAATTTCTCAGTTTTGCTTATCTTTTCAATAAGCCAACTCTTGATTTCATTGATCTTCTCTATTGATTTTTTAATCATTTATATCATTTATTTCCACTCTGATCTTAGTTATTTCCTTTTTTCTATTTACTTTGGGTTTTGTTTGTTCTACTTTTTCTAGCTCCTTTCGGTGTAAAGTTACATTGTTTATTTGGATTTTTCTTGTTCCTTGATGTGGGTCTATATAACAATGTACTTAGAACTGCATTTGCTGCGTGCTATAAATTTAGAGAAGTTGTGTTTTAATTTTGATTTGTCTTCCACAGTATTTGATTTCCTCTTTGCTCCATTGGTTGTTTAGTAGCATGATGTTTAGTCTCCATATATCTATGTTTTCTTCTAGGTTTCTTCCTGTTGTTTATTTCCAGTTTCATTTTAGTCAGAAAAGATACTTAGCATAATTTCAATATTACTAAATTTACTGAAACCTGTTTTGTGGCCTACTGTGTGGTATACATACTGGAGAATTTTCCATGTTCACTTGAAAAAATGTATATTTTAGTTTTCAGATTAAATGTTGTATAAATTTTATTAACTCCAACAAATCTGACATTTAAGGCTATTATTTTATATTAATTTTCCATCTGTGTGATCTATCCATTGATATGAGTGTGCTATTAAAATATTCTACTATTATTGTATTACTGTAACTTTCTCTCATTATGTCCATTCTTATTTGTTTTATATATTTATGTGCTCCTGTGTTGGGTATTAGATATTAATGATTGATGCATCCTTTTTATGGATTTCCCCCTTTATGACTGAGATGTGCTTCTTTATTGTTTTTTACATTCTTTGTTTGAAGGTCTATTTTGTGTGATATAAGTATTGCTATCCCAGGTTTCTTTTCATTTCTATTTGCATATAATATCTTTTTCCATCCATTAGTGTTTAGTCTATATGAATGTTTTGATTTGTAGTGAGTATCTTGTAAACAGCACATAAGTAGGTCATGTTTCTGAATCCACTCAGCCACCCTATGTGGAGCATTTAATCTATTTACATTTAAAGTAATTATTTATGTATGTATTAATTGCCATTTGTTAATTATTTGTGGCTTGAGCGGTTATTTCTCCTCTGTTTCTTTCTGCTCTTTCTTCCCTATGGTTTGCTGGTTTTCTTTAGTTAGTTTGTAGGGTTCTGTTCTCTCTACTCTATGTGTAGCTTCTGTAAGTTTTTGGTTTGTGGTTACCATAATGCATATCATTCATAATATATAACAGTCTATTTTAAGCTGATGGGCATTTAAGATCAAACATATCCTAAAAGAACACTTTTACTTCCACCTCTACTCTTTATGTTTTATGTCGTATTTTAGGTGTTTTTGTTTTACATATCTTCTTATTACTTCTTTATTTTAAATTGTTTAGTATATTTGTCTTTTGACCCTAGTGGCTTTTGAAATGTATTGTTTACTGTATTTATTGACTAGTGGCTCTACCTGTGAGATATTTTTTATTTCTTACTTCTGGTTATGGCCTTTCCTTTTATGATTAAAGAACCCTTTAACATTTCTTGTAAGGCTGGTTTATGGTGATGAACTCATTCAGTTTTTGCATGTCTGGAAAATTCTTTATTTCTCCTTTAATTCTGGGTAATAACCTTGTTGGGTAAATTATTCTACATCATATTTTCCTTATTTTTTCCAGCAATTTAAAGATGTACTGCTATTCCTTTCTGGACTGTAAAGTTGCTAATGAGAAATCAGTGACTGGCCTTATAGGTTACCATTGTATGTAACCAGTTGTTTTCCTCTTGCTGCCTTCAAAACAGTCTTGCTCTTTTTTTTAATATATTTTATTGATTATGCTATTACAGTTGTCCCATTCCCCCCCCATTCATTCTCTTCCACCCTGCACACCCTCTCCCACCCACATTCCCCCCTTTCCTTCATGGCCATTTGTCATAAGTTCTTTAGCTTCTACATTTCCCATACTATTCTTGCCCTCTACCTGTCTATTTTCTACCTACCATCTATGCTACTTATTCCCACCCCCCTCTCCTCCTCCACTCCCCTATTGTTAACCTTCCATGTGATCTCCATTTCTGTGGTTCTGTTCCTGTTCTAGTTCTTTGCTTAGTTTGTTTTTGTTTTTGTTTTAGGTGTTGTTGTTAATAATTGTAAGTTTGTTGTCATTTTACTGTACATGTTTTTTATCTTCTTTTTCTTATCTTCTTTTTCTTAGATAAACCCCTTTAACATTTCATATAATAAGGACTTGGTGATGATGAACTCCTTTAACTTGACCTTATCTAAGAAGCACTTTATCTGCCCGTCCATTCTAAATGAAAGCTTTGCTGGATAGAGCAGTCTTAGATGGAGGTCCTTGCCTTTCATGACTTGGAATACTTCTTCCCAGCCCCTTCTTGCCTGCAAGGTCTCTTTTGAGGAATCAGCTGACAGTCTGATGGGAACTCCTTTGGAGGTTACTGTCTCCTTATCTCTTGCTGCTTCTAGGATTCTCTCCTTCATTTTTACCTTGGCTAATGTAATTCTGATGTGCCTTGGTGTGTTCCTCCTTGGGTCCAACTTCTTTGGGACTCTCTGAGCTTCCCGGACTTCCTAGAAGTCTATTTCCTTCGCCAGATTAGGGAATTTCTCCTTTATTATTTGTTCAAATAACTTTTCCACTTGTTTCTCTTCCTCTTCTCCTTCTGGTACCCCTATAATTCGGATATTAGAATGTTTAAAGATGTCCTGGAGGTTCCTAAGCCTGTCCTCATTTTTTTGAATTCTTATTTCTTCATTCTTTTCTGATTGTATGTTGTTTTCTTCCTTCTGGTCCACTCCATTGATGTGAGACCCAGCTTTCTTCCCATCACTATTGGTTTCCTGTGCATTTTTCATTTCACTTATTGTAGCCTTCATTTTTTTCATCTAATTTGCAACCAAAATGAACCAATTCTGTTAGCATCCTGATCACCAGTGTTTTGAACTGTGCATCTGATAGGTTGGCCATCTCTCGGTCACTTAAAAGTATTTATTCTGAGGCTTTCATTTGTTCTTCTGTTTGAGCCATCTTTTTTTTTTTTTTGTCTTGTCACCTGTTATGTATGAGGGGCAGAGCCTTAGGTTTTCACCAGAGTGTGACAAGCTATGTCACTGTGTTGTGATGCTGTATGTGGGGGTGGGGTTCGAGAGGGAATAATGGCACTTGCTCCCCTCTCCATCAGAGTTCAGTCCCTTCTGTGGCTTCCCCCAAGCCAACTGGGCCTTTCTGGTGCTAATTCCCATGTGAGTGGGTTTGTGCACCCAGTGGGTCTTTATAGCGACCTCTCCTGTGAGGCTGGAAGTTTCTCCCTGTGTCTCAACCCCCACAGGTGTTTTCAATCATTGCCCCAAGGATCTGTTTCCTGGTGATGGGACCCTGGGACCGCCCACCAGCCACCTTGTGGGCAGTGCCTTGCTTCACAATCGCCGCCTCACTGGGTCTGCCAGTTGCCACCCCTAGGCCGGGGTCTGCCAGCCACCACTTGGGTGCCCAGGCTCTGCCCGCTGCAGTCTTGCATGCTTGGGGTGCCTTACACTGGTCCCAACACTCTTTGTTTCACGACCCCTCTCTGCCTGGCTGCCCGACTCCACCCCTCCTACCAGTTTAGATGAACGTGTTTATTTTAACTCCTTCATTGTCCAACTTCCATACGGTTCAATTTTCTGTCAGTTCTGGTTGTTATTCTGTTTCTAAATTGTTGTCTCTATCTTGGTTGTGCAAGGAGGCACAGTGTGTCTACCTATGCCTCCATCTTGGCCGGAAGTCTGTCTCACTCTTTAACTTCTGCCATTTTAATTACCAAATGTCTGGGTCTTGGTCTCTTTCAGTTCATCATGTTTAGAATTCTCTGTGCTCCCTAAACTTGGATGTGTTTCCATTCCATACTTTTGTTCCTTCCTCACTTTCTTCATCTTCTACATTTCTATAGTGGGAATGTTTGCACACTTGATATTTCCCCAGAAGTGCCTTAAGCCAGGGGTGCCCAAGCTCTGGGCTGTGGATTGTTACCAGTCCAGGCCTGTTAGGAACTGGATTGCCCAGCAGAAGGTGAGCCTGAATGTAATGCACTTGAGTCATCCAGAAACAACTGTGCACCCCCAGGTCCCTGGAAAAATTGTCTTCCATGAAACCAGACCTAGTGCCAAAAGGTTTTGGGGAACACTGCTTTAAGCTATCCTCATTTTAAAATTTTTTCTGTTCTGATTGGTTGATTTCCACTCATCTGTTTTCTAGGTCACTGATCCATTATTTTCTATCAGCTATTCTGATGTTTATTCCTTCAGTGTAGTTTTCATTTCAGTTATTGTATTCACCAGATGTGCTTGGCTCTTTATTATACTTCCTAACTCTGTTGAAGTTCTCCCTAATTTCTTCTCTTTCAGTGTCAAGTTTGGTGAGCATCCTTAAAACCATTTTTTTAATTCTTTATCAGGAAAATTACTTATCTCTGTTTCATTAGCTTTTGGGGGGGCATTTTACTTCTTTCTTTATTTGATAGATATTCTTCTGCCTTTTTATCTTGTTTGATTTTCTATGTTTGTTTACATGAATTAGACAAAATACCCATCTTTCCCAGTCATGAAAAAGTGACCTTGTGTGGAAGTGACCTCTGTATAGGCAGTATGTGCTACACAGTTTTGAAAGTTTAGCTGGAGCTGAGTTGATGACCACAATGTCCATGGACCTGACCTATAAAACTGGACCAGCTTGGAGGGAGGCCAGATGTGTGTAGCAATGCTGTTAGTCCTGCCTGTTCCCTTTAGTTAGACTTTAAATAAACTTAGGCAATGTATCCAGGAACATGCTGTGGCAAATTTACAGGTAGAGCAGAGTACCTGGACGGAGCACCCACCTTCCCTATCAAAAATGGAGGGAGGAGTATACAATGGCTCTCACTAACACCTTAAGCACAAGAAAAATTTTAAAGTTCCCTAAGAGCTCCCACAGCTCCCAGTCTTCTCTATATGGTCTTTTTCTCATATGTTGTATAGAAAATGATTTCATGTAGAAGGAAGCTCTTTGTATGCTGTGTTTTCCAGAAAGTTTTGGCAGTCAGTTGAGGCTGAACAGGAACTCACAATAGTTGAAGTGCTAGTCTATTGGCCTGTAACAACTCCAGGTGTTTATAGTGATGCCCTGTTGACCCTGACTATTCTTTTTATTTAGAACTAAAATGGGCTCAGAGGCAGTGTGACTGGGAATGCACTGCAAAAATCTTGCAGGTAGGACAAAGCACCTGAATAGAAGTCCCCCTTCCCCTACAAAGTAGAGGGGAAATATGAGTAAACTATGGTGCTCACTGCTGCCTCTGATCCTGAAGAGTTTCTGCAGATTCTGGAGAAGTCCCATGGTAGACTGGCTTTCTCTATTTGATCACTCTCTCTTGTTTGTTTTAATCACCTGTCAGTTGTCTCTCAGGAGTAAGAGACAACTTTATATATAGGTGTATATTTCAGGGTGCTCATAAGAGAGTATGTGTTAAACATCCTCCTACACCACTGACATCCTTGACTGCCCCTCTGAGACACACTATTTTTTATTGGAATTTTCAGCAATATACAAAAGTAAAAAGAATTGTATAATGAACTTGAAGCATGCACCACTTACTTGAAATAATTACCACCCCTGTCCAGTCTGATTTTGTTGATGTTTTCACCATCAGTTATTTTGAAGCAAACCCAAGACATTGAAGCACTTTTTTGTTATGAATGCATTGGTTTTGCTAGAAGAGAAATAGGATCCTTAAAGACAGGACATATCACCCATTCCTAAGTAGTATCCCTTTCCCTTATTTCTCTATACCTTTCCTTGTTTATTGATATCACAGCATCTTTTCACTCTCTGGCATTTATTTTGTTTATTATTATTTCATTGTCTATCTTCCCCTCAAATTGCTGAAATGTAAGGCCCTTGGGAGCAGGGTCTCTGCAAGCCTCATTTCCATTAAACACAGAGCATTGCACAATTCCTAAGGCATAGTATGTATTCGAAAGAAGAAAGAGAAGAGAAGCTGGTGTCTGCTAAATGTTAGCTGTGCTTGCCAGGGCAAGCAAAAGGAAAGATGGATGAATGGACATGTACATTGACATCTAATTTTTAATTTTTATTCAATTCTATTTTCAGTTATTATAGACATACCAGTTTCAGGTGTACAGCATAGTGATTTGACATTTATATAACTCATGAAATGACCACCCTGGTTAGTCTAGTACCCATCTGATACTATATATAGTAAATATTATTGATGATACCCCCTATGCTATACTTCTTAATCCCTTTCACATTTTCACCCTTCTCCTCAATTTTCCTCCCACTGATAACCATCAATTTGTTTTATGCATTTATAAGTTTGTTTCTGTTTATTCATTTATTTTTGTTTTATATTCAACATATAAGTGAAATACAATATTTGTCTTTCTCTGTGTTGCTTATTTCACTTAGCATAATATCCTCTGGGTCCATAAATGTCACAAATTTTAAGATTTAATTCTTTTTATGGCTGAGTAATATTCCATTGCATATATGTAACACACCTTTTTCCATTTATCAATGGATACTAGTATGCTTCCATATCTTGGCTATTTTAAAAAATGCTACAATGAACATAGAGGTGCACATGTCTTTTCAAATTAGTGTTGTGGATTTTTTTGGATAAGTAACCAGAACTAGAACTGCTGAGTCATATGGCAGTTCTATCATTAATTTTTTGAGGAACATTCTTACTGTTTTCCATAGTGGCTACACAAATTTACAATCCCACCAACAATGCATAAATTTTCCCTTTTCTTTACATGCTCACCAGCTCTTGTTATTTGTTGATTTATTGACAGCCATTCAGACAGATATGAAGGGATATCTCATTAGGGTTTTAGTTTGCATTTCCTTCATGATTAGTGATATTGGGCATGTTTTCAGATGTCTGTAGTCCATCTGTATTCCCTGTTTGGAGAAATTTGACTCCCCTGCCCTTTTTAAAACTGGATTGTTTCTTTTTTTGTGATTCCCATTTCTTAATCACCATGCTTGTGGGTGTGGGACCTGCCTGTTCCACATCTTTGATGAGGCTTCTTTTTTATAGGTTTAGTTATAGAAATTCTGTTTACTTAGTCTTTAGGTATTCTCAGTGATGGTGGTTCTATATCCATTGACATTATTATGTGATTTTCTTTCAGATAAAAAAGCCACATCTGTGAAAGATACCAATCTAACATGCCCAGGAATAAAGATAGAAAGTCCAAACCAGTAAGTAACCAAGCTCAGGGTTTACATAGGCAGTTGTCACCACCGTGAGGTGTCCAGAAAGATACCACCTCTGCTGGGACAGCACCTATCTTTCTCCAGGAGGGTTCTGAACATCCTCTATATCCACCTTTGTTGGTTGGTGGTCCCTCGAGGTGTTCAGGGATCTGCTGAACCTGGCTCTGCTAAGAAAGGTAGGAATGCAACAGACGATGTGCCCAAGGGATGGTACCAGTGTTCTTAGCAACCTTTTGAACCTAGCTAAGCCATTAACGGGGCTTTGTCTATAAATACAGAAGAGTATAGATGGTGACACTAAGCAGCTATACCTGGTCACTTAGTTCATGGCCACAAGGGCATTTCACCCCATGCAGGGCTACTCACTGCCTGGTCAGCCTTTTTTGCACAGGTTGATTTTGTAGTGCTTAGAGATGAGCTAAACTTATCCATACTGTCTGCTCTCTGGTAACCTCAATGCCTGATGTCCTAAGCCATTACAGTGAGGAGAGCTGTGGGCTATGGTTTAAGCCAAGAGCAAGAATTGTATCAATTTGGGCTGATGTTCACTATGTGCCCTTTCTATGTTTAGGGAGGTCTTCATTGAAGTTAGCCTGAACAATGGCATCAGCTTCATCAACGACAATATTAGGATCATCAGTGAGGACTGTGTGAGTGTCGGGTGGGGCTGAAGGCTCTCCACAGCTATGCAGATCTCCTGAAGTGGAGGGAGACACACCCTGTGAGGGCAGGAGAGGGGACAAATGACCCCAGGCAGGTCCAGCAGGTAGCTTATGCAGACAGCCAACTCCAGGAGCATCTCACAGCCAATTCTAGGTTTTAGCCTGTACCCTTACTCAAGCCTGGAAAGTACACTGGACACACATCTCCAAGACCCCTGAATACAGTCAGCTGACCAGGCCTTTCAGAACTGCTGCTTATTTTGTGAACCAAGTACCATTGACAAACATGGCAGAACCAATTAGAGCTCTAAGCAGATCAGAAAGAAAGACATGCTGTCCACACTATTGGTCAGCTTGACACTTCCCCTGGCCCAGATCTAGGGGTGGGGAATTCTGGGTCCATCTGGATTCCAGGTGGAATGAAAGGGAAATGCTGGAAGGCTATGTGCCGCAACCACATTGCCGAACCTCTAGACCACGTACGCTGTCCAAATCTAGGTCTAGGCCCAGGGGATGTGGATGGTAAGACCACTTCTTGCCTTTCTCAGTCAGGGTGAGTTCCCTCTGCATTGGTGAAGCTCTAGAATGTCTCGCCACCCACTCATGACAATAAGAGCCCCTGGCCACCGAGACTGCTTGGGGAACACATGCTGCCATTTTGCAGATGTCATCACCTTCCCTTCAGCCTCTCCTCCTCTCTCCTGCTCCTCAGCTGGCCCTCTCTACTACTTCCTTATGAACTCAGCAGGAAGCTTGTCCCTCTGTAGGTGGGAAGCCTGAAGGCTATGGGAGGGACCAGGGGCTCAGCTCAGGGAAAGGAAGCTGGGAATGAAGTGCTACCAGGCGTCCACTTTACAGACTCCACATCGTCCAGGCACCTTAGCCCCAGAATATGATCAGGTGCCAACAGAGAGAGTTGGGCTGGATAAGGTGTGCCTCAGCAGGAGGGACTCCTGTGTCTAATTGCCGCCACTCTGGCATCCAGTGCTAGCTTGTGAGGGTCCCAACAGTGCTGACAGTCCTCCATCTGAAACTGTCTTTGCTTGTGCCTGGATGTCCTTTCACAAACCAGCAGTCTGAACTTACATCAGGAGTCCTGCCCATCAAAAGGCTCATTTAGAGAACGACTCAGGAGCGGCCTTGTAGCTGCAGGATCAGCACAGCAGCATCACCATCAGCCCTGACTCTGCCTCCCCTTTCGGCCACCCTGTCTCCTGTCCTGGCACAGGCTCTCTCCACTGTCCCTCTCCAGCTTCTCTGGCAGCACAGCCTGGGGTTAGGGAAGGTCTGTGCAGCACGTGTGTCCACAGTTGCAGCATACTTGCTCATGGGTATGATAACAAGTCAGTAGTTTCCATTCCATAAATCCCCACATGGGTCTGACCTATGCTAGGACTTTCTATAAACTCTCTCAACCTTACAAGTGCCTGCTTATTTCCTGAGGGAGAATGGAGGTTCAGAAACATTTAATAGCTTTGCTGGGGCTTCAGATCCTGCAGGTGGGAGAGAGGCAATGAGGAGATCGAGCAGGTCTCCTGCCTCTGCATCTGCACCCCAAACTCTCAGTGGGCCCTGGAAGTACTCTCTCAGCCATCTTAGTATCCTGCTTGTGTGATCCTTACACAACACCTGCCCTGTCACCAAGACCTGCAGTGAGGGTTGGTTTGTTACTTCACAGAGGATTTTGGACTTTCTCGTCAGGGCTGAGGGGCAGAGCATCTGATCAGGTTCAGTGGAGAGGTCTAAGGCCAAGGGCTCCACAGTGGCTCTGGTTCCCACCCTGGCCTCCTACTTCCACTGTGCCCCACTGTGGGTGGAGCAAATTGAGAAGTGAAGTAGATGGACAAAGCAGAAGGTGGGGATGCCTGGTGCTGGTCAAGTGGGTGGAGGCTACCAAGGCCCACCACAAACCTCTGGCATGTGTGCTTTCTGCAGAGTAAGAAGTCAACTGTCTCTCCAGCTTCCCCAACACCATCAGCTGTCCCTGCGCCTACTCCACTGCTTGTCCGGCCACGTGCCCCTCTTCCTACCCAGACACCTGCCCCTCCTGCTCCTTGGCTACCTGCTCTGCCATCTACCCCACCACCTCGAAATTCTCCAACTCTACCACCTGCCAAGCAACCTGTCCCACCACCTGACTCTCCACGTAGCCCTCTATCTGAAATACCACCTACACCGTCACCTGCCCAGCCACCTGTCCCACCACCTGACCCACCACCTGACCCACCACCTGACACGCGATCTGACCCACCACCTGACCCACCGCCTGACACGCGATCTGACCCACCACCTGACCCACCACCTGACACGCGATCTGACCCATCATCGCCTGACCCAACACCTGACCCAACATTTGCCCCAACACCTTCCCAGCCACCCCCTCTACAGTTCATTCCAATTGTCAACCCTCTATATTTCCTTGGACTCATCCCTGCCCTGCTTATGTTGTCGTTGCTGTTCTGGTGCATCTGGTGGCTATTCTGCAAGAGGGTGAGTGACTCCTGACCACATAGCCCTTTGACCAAGGTCCACAACAAATCCCCAAGGAAACCAGGGGCATACCTGCTTCATAATCCTGCCTGTGAGCAGGTTTCCATCAGCTACAATACTGTCACATGAGCAGACGGAGGTACAAACTCTGTCTTCCATTCTCAAGCACAGGCATGGCCTGGCATCTCAGGAGGCTCCTGCCTCATGCTTGCCTCATGGATGTGGCTTATGTGCTCCATTGGCCCCTGGGGAGAAACAACCACAGCCTTCTGAAGCCAGTGCTGCCTCATAGCAGCCAGGCACCTAGAAGACTCAGGAGGGCACTGGTGAAGGAGGCCTGTGCTGGCGGGAAAAGAAGAGGTCTCACAGGAGGCATGGGTAGTCCCAAAAGAATAATGATGCTGGCCAAGAGGATCCATAAACTCCCAGGGCAGCTGTGTCTTTGAAAACAAACCTGGATCTCTGCAAATTTCTAGTGCCTTCTGTCTTTTATTCTTCTGTCATGATCAAGGACCAGGAAGTGTTGAACCCCATACTGGACACAGAGGGACAGAAATGAAGTAGTCACCAACCTTGCAGGAGTTTATAGACTGGTATCTGGCCTAGTGTTGGTACTAGGGCATATGAGGGGAAACAATATCAATTTCATAGTTTATGGCAAGTGCTCAGTGAAATCTGAGCAACAGCAAAGGACAGAGTCTGGCCCCAGGTTGAGGGAGAGGCACTGGCTAGCTTGGATTGCAAGGACACAGGCCAGAGGGATTGAAGACAGTGGAAAGCAGACGTGTGAAAGGATGGAGTAAACCAGCAACAGGCAAGCAGGTCTGATCTGTGGAACAGGAGAGGCAGGAAAAGAAATCCCTGGGTGGTGGAAGGACTGTTATCTCTGAGGGCTTGGAGACAAGGGGAGGCTGCAGGGGAGGGAGAGGTGGTAGAGGGAGAAAGGGATGTGGGCCATTGCTCTGTCTTCATATGATGGGGAACAGCTGATGAAAACCACCAGCTGTGAGGCCTATACCAGGGACCAGGCTCCTTAGATGGGCTGTCTGCATGTGAACCCTAGAGGGTGCTTTCAATTCCCTCCTCACAACTGAAGTTCAAGGAAGTGAAGCCTCTTGGCCACAGGCATCCAGACAATGGCACCCAGATGGACACCCCAAAGCCCATGTTCTATCCTGATGCTGACGACAGGGTCCTCCTGTCAACATGGCCTGCCAGCACCCTTCATGCCCCTTCCAGTTGTACTTATCTCTCTTTAATATTCTAGACTATCAAGAAGTCACCACCAGTGCAAGATCAAGAAAAGGTAAGTAATGGTTTGGTCCTGATGTTGTCAGCAGGCCTGATGCCTGATGCACACACTGACCTTGACAAAGAGGTTTCCTGCAGCCTGGGGCCTTTTCCACCCCCCACCCCACTATCTCCACCCACCTGGTCAGAGAGAGCTGGGAGGAACAAGAGGATGACATAGGGGCATGGAGGGGCCAAGGAGGACTTGGAACTCACCAAAGGTCACCCAGACAACCTTCCCTGGCTCCCAATACCACCTGATCCAGTGCCTTTGTCACTGTATTAGCAGCTTGGGAGAAAGTATGTAAGCAACTGCTATAATCCTTACTGAAGTAAAAGTGTTCTTTTTTCCAATTCCCAAAGGACTGCTTTTAGTGTGGTCCTTCCCTAAGACTAGGTGAGTGTTTGGAAAAGGAGCCTCAGTTTCAGAACCTGGTTCCCCCTCTAGGCTCTGATATACATTAAGCTCAATTTCCTTGGTCTTCTCCTTGTCTCCTGCCAGGGAAAGGCTTGGCTGGGATAGCCTGTGGTGACCAGAGGGCTAAGGGGGGTGGAGGGAGTCTGACCTGGCACTGAGCTGTGAGGGAGGCCCAGTCCAGGTGAGCACAGGGACTGAGGGTCAGGTAAGCAGATTGGGTGAGCAAGTTTAGGGGGTCCATAAGAAGTAGTTGTAGCAGGGGCACAGTATCCTAGAAACAGGGAGACCTGGGCCTGGGATCTTGGGAAACTGGCCTCAATGGATGGGGTATCTCTGGTGCTGGTTGCAGTGTGTGACATGGAGAGGCTGAATCTGCCAGAGTCAGGTAAATACAGCCCCGTTGCCTGCCCATGCTCACACTCTGGAAGCCTCCATTACATTACACAGCCCAACCAGGCTTCTCCAACAAGGGAAGCCTCTTCAACACCAAGGGAACTGGAAAAAATTTGCAGGCCTTTGGGGAAGACTCACTATTTGCAAACCAAAAGGTTTCTTATATCTCTCATGGAGGGTGTTCTGTTATGTTACAGGGTGCTATTCATTTGTTTTTTACTTCTTTCACAAATATTTGCCTACTGACCAACACCTGACAATGGTTGGGGCAACAGAAGGCATATACGTCCACACCTAGGAGCTGCCAAACAAGGAAACAGACAGTGTTTTCTGTTTTCTTTCTAGGAGCCAGAGACATGTCACATACAGACATGCCCAACTGTGATTATCCCTTGCTGTGGATGCCAAGTAGGCCAGATAAAAAGGATAGAGGTAAGAAGGGTACTTAGGAGAGGGAACTATACCATCTGGAAGCAGTGTCTGTGTCTAGAGCTTCTTTTAACAGCCACATCTTTTCAGTGCAAACTGGACGCCTTGTGTGACTTTGTTCAAAGCTGCAACCAGGTACCATTGACATGTTGTCATCCAAGGGTCAAGGTAAGCAGAAGCCTAGGGATGCTTCCCATGGGCTAGGAACCTTGCTTTTGCCCTTGACAGTAGCCCAGTCAGATTGTAAATCAGAGAGCCCTGTCTGGGCATCTGTCAAGGAAGATGCTCTAAACATGGAGAAATGGGGGCTCAGGAGCCTTCCAGGCTGATGATGCTGGACATGGTATCCATGCATTTTCCTTGCATTGTGGTCTTAAGAGTGTCAGAAAACTAACTAGAGCATTACCCTACAATTTCCAACTTGAGTAAACAGTTGGAGAGGAAGGCAAGCCAGCGAATTCTTTTGGCCTCCCAGCCCCTCATTCCTCCCCTGACTACACCACCCTGTGGACCTGCTGGTTCCACCCCATCCACCCCATCCACTCAGTGTCTCCTGGGCTGATCATTCAGGGCCACAAGTTGTGGCAAGTATGGCGACGCCCCTCCCAATGATGCCTGACCAACAATCACTGGTTTTACCAGGTAGTAAAGATTCTTTGTGTCATTGCCTGTGACTCAGGAAGAAGCAAAATTGTTACATTGTCCTCTTTGGAAGTTAATAATAAAGGCTAAGTTTTATTGGATCCTTCCCATGGACCAGTTGCTAGCCTAAGAACTTTACACATTTTCACTATTTTAATCTTGCTTATAACTGTGCAAGTAGGTACTACTATTATCCTTATGTAACCAAAGGGGAAAGTGATGCACTGAGCAACTGAGTGACTCGTCCCAGGTCACAAAGGCTGGGAGTGGCAGAGCTGGACTAGAACCACAAGACCTGGCACCACCCTTCTCATTGTTCTGCCTCCTTTGGGTCAGCACTCCTGATCTCATGAGGTTACCCCCAAACCGATAGAAGGCTGCCCTACTCAGCCCCAGGGCCCAAGGAGAGTGGTGCACCTGCTTACCTGCCAATTGTCTGCCTGGGTTTTTCCATGCTCAAACTCTTTGCTCAGATGGGCAAGGGATCCTGGAGGATGTTTTATTCCCAGGGTCTACAGTGAAGGCTTCATTGGCCATATCCACAGAGCAATGGCTGTCAGTGGACTGGCAGGTGAGCATTTAGCAGTTCTGGGCAGTATCATTCTCCTCCCATACCAAGAGGCTCTGGGTGCTGCAGCCTCTTAGTATAAAATAATGATACTGTCACCTACCTGAGTGTGCCCTAACTGTCCTTATGCTAGGGCCCTGTAGCTCAGTATAAGGTCTGTGGAGAGGGATCATTCCTTCTTGCTTCAGTACATTCTCACCTAGAAAGAATAGCAATGCTGGGGCAATGGGAGATGTAGCTTCTCCCTTGTTCTTGTTTTCCAGACTTTCAGTCTGGGGGAGCAGGAGTTCCACATCACAAGGGGAGTCCAGAGTCAGGACAGTGGATGGAGGGCTGCCTCAGAAAGACAGAGCAGAGATCTGACACCTGAACTAAGTCTCCAATGAGGACCCTAGGCTGAAGTTCAGCACCCAGGGAGAAGAAGGGCATAACAAAGGCCCCTGATTGGTTCTGACCTGAACTTCCTTGAGTCAAGGAAAACACAGCTTCTGATCTTAGTTTCAATGGCTTCTCAGCGACCTCTCTCTTTTCTTCCCTACAGGGGAGGTGTCTCAACTTTGCTCCAATGAAGCCCTGCCTCAGACAATTACCCTGTAGCCCAAAGATATGCCTTGGGCCCAACCAGGAGTTCTTCCCTCTTAACAGCTGCTACTCATGGTGTCAACACCCCTCAAAGATATGCTCTCAACCTCCCTGCAGGATGCTACCACTGAACTCTCCCCCTGCCCGGGCACTCTGCAGAACTACTTTGTGTCTCCCACACCCATAGTCCAACCTCTAGAGCACCAAAATCCCCAATATCAATAAGAGACTTTTGTGTACTAAATTGGACATATATATTGAGTCTTAGTTTAAAGTCAAAAGTAGTTGGAATTGTTGCTGATTAGCATGAGAGATTGTTACCTGATGAGCATTGCTCTCTGTGTGAGATGTACCTATACTGCTCTTGCAGGACAAAGCACCCTACTGTCCTGTGAGTGTAGACATGGATGATTCCCATTCTCCACAGTCTTGTCACCAAAAGTTGGGACACCTAGGTTTCTAGCCACATTCTGCTCTTTAAAAAATTCCCGAACCATTTTTGAAATATAAATACAATCTTACATTTATTCCTCATGGGTTTTATGAAATCTCCTGGGCAACTTACTTAAACTATCTGTGTTTTATTTTTCTAACTGAAAAGAATGGGATAATGGTGTCTCCTTTATATGAGGTTGATGGTAAGTGCTGCAATGTGCTCAGCACAAGGCCAGGCCCCTGGTAAAGATTCAAGTGCCAGTAGCTAAAGTCTTCCCTCCCTGCCCCAGGAAAGGGGGAGAATATGAGCTCAGAGACATCAAGAAGTATTTGGAGAGCTCAGAGCTGTCAGAGTGGAGACCATGCCTGAACCTTTCAGATCAAGATACTAGGGCACAGAGTTCACACACATGAGCATTCCCAATAAGGAGGCTGCCAACCACATGTTCATTCACATCCCAAGCACACCACCCAATGTAGGCTCCTTAGCACCATTGGAAAAGCCCTGGCACATACTGCCTTCTTCAAAAATGTCATTTCCCTTCCCATATGCCTAATGTTTTTCATTATACAATGGAAACCCATGGGAAAACTTGGAAAGACAAGAGCTATGATCCATCCCTTCCACCAAGAACATACTTTCTTCTAAGGAACCGCAGTTGTGTGGATGCAGGTAGACTTTTTACACTGGGAAGAGTTACTCCAGCATTTTTACCTGCATGTTCTGAGTCAGTTCGGATGCATCAGTCCTTTCAGCAGAACCTGCCTTAAGCACTTAACCTTTCATGGCTCAGGTGTGCCAAGACAAAAAAAAAAGGGGGGGGGGCCCAAATGGAAGAACAGATCAAAGCTCCATAAATACAACTAAGTGACAAAGAGATGGCCAACCTATCAGATGCACAGTTCAAAACATTGGTAATCAGGATGCTCACAGAATTGGTTGAATTTGGTTGCAAATTAGATGAAAAAATGAAGGCTACAATAAGAGAAATGAAGGAAAATGCACAGGGAATCAATAGTGATGGGAAGGAAACTGGAACTCAGATCAATGGTGTGGACCAGAAGAAAGAAAGGAACATCCAACCAGAAAAGAATGAAGAAACAAAAATTCAAAAAATTGAGGAGAGGCTTAGGAACCTCCAGGACATCTTTCAATGTTCCAACATCCGAATCATAGGAGTACCAGAAGGAGAAGAGGAAGAGCAAGAAATCAAAAACTTATTTGAACAAATAATGGAGGAGAACTTCCCCATTCTGGCAAAGGAAATAGACTTCCAGAAACTCCAGGAAGCTCAGAGAGTCCCAAAGAAGTTGGACCCAAGGAGGAACACACCGAAGCACATCATAATTACATTAACCAAGATTAAAGATAAGGAGAGAATTCTAAAAGCAGCAAGAGAAAAGGAGACAGTTACCTACAAAGGAGTTCCCATAAGACTGTCAACTGATTCCTCAAAGGAGACCTTACAGGCAAAAAGGGGCTGGAAAGAAGTATTCCAAGTCATGAAAGGCAACAACCTTCATCCAGGATTACTCTGTCAAGCAAAGCTTTCATTTAGAATGGAAGGGCAGATAAAGTGTTTCTCAGATAAGGTCAAGTTAAAGGAGTTCATCATCACCAAGCCCTTATTATATGAAATGTTAAAGGGATTTATCTAAGGAAAAAAAGATTTTAAAAAATATGAACAGTAAAATGACAACAAACTCACAGTTATTAACAACCAAACCTAAAACAAAAATAAACTAAGCAAACTAGAACAGGAACAGAACCACAGAAATGGAGATCACATAGAGGATTATCAGCAGGGGAGTAGGAGGGGGAGAGAGGGGGGAAAGGCACAGAGAATAAGTAGATAAATGGTAGGTAGAAAATAGAGAGGGGGAGGTTAAGAATAGTATAGGAAATATAGAAGCCAAAGAACTTACGTGTATGACCCATGGACATGAACTAAAGTGGAGACAGTGGGGGAGATGTGGGTAGGAGGGGCTGTGCAGGGCAGAGGGGAATAAAGGGGGGAAATGGGACAACCATAATAGCATAATAATAACATATATAATTTAAAAAAGAAACCCATTGTGCCCACTTTCCTGAGCTTTAAGATTTATTCTTCCCCTTACAGGGCTGAACCTTCCAATCAATCAGATCCCCTTTGATAGTCTTTGCTGATCTGATAGTTTCCTTTTGCACTAACATGCTTTAATGCTGTCTGTGGACAAGACTCCCTTCTGAAAATCTCAGTACATTGAAGTAAGACTGAATCTCACCTCACTTTCAGTGGTCCAGGGGAAGAGATTCAGCCTCACTTCCATGTACTGGAATTAGAAGGATAGAAAGAACAAATACACTCTGATCATATTGTCACCTCCCCATACTGCCATAGCACTGCACTGAGAGACCCCCTGGACCTATGGTTTTCCAAAGAAAAAGAGAGCCACAGTGGACTTCCAGCCTCCCTCAGCATTAGGAGACACCTCCTAGGAAGCCCACTCTGATTTCTTCTAACCAGGATTTCAGAAAATATCTTCAGGGATTGATAGTGTAATTGGATTTGGTTGAGGAAGGCAGGTGAGTATTACAACAAGCAGCACTCAAATATTAGCTGATTATGACCTTCTTTCAGTGGTCCCTGAATAGAGATCTCAGCCAGTGTTTCTTCCCATCTGCAAAGAAAAGCCAGTGGTCCTAAATGGCCAAGAAGCTTGTTGGGCAGTTCAGCCTGATTCAGGGCTCTACCAATGAGCCAGACAAGCTCAAAGTCTGTTGTACATCATCACCTTGGTAGAAAAGAAAACTCTATCCCTATCTACTGGTGATTATAGCCCTCAGTTCTTAACTAAGAAGCCTAATCAGAATACCCTAGAAGCTGCATAGTCCTTCCCACTGCCCTGCTTACCATGGCACTCAAGAGACTACAGCCAGAAAATCTTCCCATCTACAGACCCAAACCAGTGGCTCAGAGTGACCATGAAACATGGTGGGCAGTTCCACCTATTTCAGGTTTCTAGCAAATGACCCATTATGACCTCCAATCTGTTCTGCAGCCCTGCTTAGGTAGGGAAGTGGATTCATGGCCCCAACGTACTGATGACTAGAGCATGAGGAAACGTTACCAGAGAATCAGGACAACTACTGAACTAATTCTACAGCCATGCCTGGGCATGGAACCAAGAAAACTGTGGTTCCTAAAAGTTCCCAGTTAATGGCATTCCACTCAGAAGATGGTATGAGGTTAAGCCTCATACAAAATAGACACCAATAGCAAATACCTTTTGTGCTGATTTGTCCAGAAGCTCAAGCTGAGCTGACTAGTGAAGGACTGTCTCCACCAAAACAAACCTATAAATTTGGGAAGAAGAGATTACTATCTTAAATGTGTACATACCAATACAAAAAATCATGGACCACAAAGAATCAGGTGAACATGATGTCACAAAAAAAAAAACCAAAACACTAATCTCCAATAACTGACCCTAAAAATGGAGATCTATGAACTTTCTGACAAAGAATTCAGAATAATCTTATTTTAAAAATGTATAAAGATCTACATTATAAAGAACTGCAAGGACACACAGACAGACAACTAAATAAAATGAGAAAATCAATAAATAGAAATCATTGAAAGAGCAACTAGAAAACTAGAGCTGAAGAATAAAATGATTGTAATAAAGAATATAATGACAGTGCTAAAGAATACAATGGAGAGCTGAAACAGCAAACTCAAGTAAATAAAAGAAATAGTGAACTAATAGATAAGTCATTTGAAATTACCCTGTAAGTGGAACAAAAACTAAAAAATTAAAGGAGTAAAAAAAATACTGTATTATGGCACATCATGAACAGAAAAAAATATATAAATTATGGGAATGTCAGAATATGAGAGAAAAATAGGAAAGTATTTTTAAAAAATAAAGTTATAAAAGTTATTAAATATGGAGAGAAATGAACATCCAAATTCATGAGGCCCAAAGGATCCCAAATAGGTTGAGCCTGAAAGAGGCACAGTGAAACACATTATAAGTAAATTACCATTAGAATTTTGAAAGCAGCAAGAGAAAATTTAGTCATCACACACATGAAAGCTTCAAAAACATTTAGGTTTGATTTCTCAGTAGAAATTTGCCAGTCTACTTCACTACAGCATGGATGGAACTGAAGACTATTATGCTTATTGAAATAAGCCAGGCAGTGAAAGACAAACACCATATGATCTCACCTATAAGTGGAACCTAAGCAACAAAACAATCAAATGAACTAAATAGAACCAGAGACATGGAAATAAAGAACAAACTGACAGTGACCAGAGGAGAGGGGGAGGGGAATAATGGGGGAAAGAAAGAGAAGGGTCAAGTCAAGGAACATGTATAAAGGACCCATGAACAAGCACAATGGTGTGATGATTGACTATGGGAGCAGGGGTGTGGACAGGGCAAGGGAGAGCAACAGGGGAAAAATTGAGACAACTGTAATTGAACAACAATAAAAAAGGATAATAAGAAAACAACTCCAAACACACACACACACAAAACTTACCAGTCCAGAAGAGGGGGATAAAAGATATGTGTTAGTGGGGGAAAACCCTGTCAATTGAAAATACTATCCCCAAGAAAGCTGTTCTTCAGAAATAAAAGAGTGCTATAAATATTCCCAACAAACAAAGCTGAGAGATTTCATCACCAGCAAACATGCCTTACAAGACATGTTAAAGTATGTTGATCAAGCAAACATAAAAAATGGTAATTAACATCATGAAAATATTAATGTATTTGTAAAACTCACTGGTAATATAAATACATTGTCAAAGTCAAATTCTCTAATATTATAGTACATAATCCATGTACAATGTTAATTTAGAAGTTTAAAAATATTTTTAAACCAAAAATATTCAAAACCATAACTACAGTAATTTGTTATTAGATACACTATAAAAAAAGTATTAGTTTAACATTGATAACCTAAAATATGAGGGGCAGAGAAGTAAAAGTATAAAGCTCATATATATTATAGATGTTAAGGTGTTATCAGCTTAAAATCTGAATGTGAAGATGTTATCAGCTTAAAATAGGATGTTGTAAATATAAGATATTTTATGTAATCTTAACAATAACTACAAATGAAAAGGCTATAGTGGAAAAACAAAAGATTATGAAAAAGGAACCCAAGCATAGCCCTACAAAGAGTCATCAAATGACAAAAGAACAACAAAATAAGGAACAATGCATCTACAAAACAAAACAAACAAAATGCCAACAATAAGTCCTTTCCTATAAATAATTACTTTAACATAAAGGAACTAATTATTCAAATTAAAAGACACAGAATGGCAGAAGAAATTAATAAATAAACTCCATCCCTGGCTGGCATGGCTCAGTGGATTGAGTGCCAGCCTACAAACCAAAGCGTTGCCCATTCTATTCCTAGTCTAGGGCACATGCCTAGATTGTGGGCCAGGACCCCCCAAGAGGGTGCCGCGTGAGAGGCAACCACACATTGATGTTTCTCTCCCTTCCTTTCTCCCTCTTTTCCCCTCTGTCTAAAAATAAAACAGGTGAGGGAGGTTGGGAGGATTGGAGTGGTGGGGAGGGGTGGGAGGGAAGGAGGAATTTGTACTTGAACAATAATAAAAAATTGATTAAAAAATAAAATCTTTATAAATATATAAATTCAAATGATATGCTGCCTACAGCAGACTCCCATTAGTTTTAAAGACACACACACACCAAGAGTGAAAAAATAGAAAAAGACATTTCAAGTAAATGGTAACATAAGACAACAATGTTAGCTTTACTTACATGAAGCAAAATACACTCTAAGATAAAAATGATCAAGAGACAATGAAGTTCATTATACAGGGTCCAGCACACACAAAAAAACACTTTTTGTTACAAAAGTATAAGTATGAATTTATGTAATATAACAACATCACACTCAAGCACACCATGTGAAATTTTAGGTGAAATATTCAAATTAAAACTACAAATTATTACACCCATATTATTACCCTACAAACTACACTCAAGCAGGTGTTACTTCTGCCAGGCACTGTATAAATGATAAAAGGTCAATCCATCAAGAAGATGAAAAAATTGTAAATATTTATGCACCTGACATTGGAGCACTTAAATGTAAAAGCAGTTACTAACAAAACAAAAGAAGACATAAACAGCATACCATAGTTGGGAACCTAAACAATCCACTCTCAACAATAGAAAGATCATCCAGACAGAACAGGTAAGAAAACAGCAGATTTGAACAACACTAATAGACCCAACCAGACGTACCAGACATATACATTATATTACATTCCATCCAAAAGCAGCAGAATACACATTTTCTCCAAATATCTATGGAATACCGTTAGGATAGATTATATGGTAGGCCACAAAATAAGCTCAACATAATTTAAGAAGACTGAACTCATACTGGAGAGATCTGAGAAGGCTACAGAGTTGCTGGAGGCTCTGTCCACCTGCTCCCAGACTCAGACGAATCTTGCAGCCAAGCGACAGAGTGGTCAGCTTGAAAATCCAATGGAGAGTGAGAGTGGGTGTGTACATGGACGTGAGTGTGTGAGTGGACAAGAGCCTGCCTGCCTGCAGAGCACCCAGGAGTGGGTGGCCTGGGATCTCCAAGCAGAGCCACTTCTGCTACTGAGGCCCACACTAGCACCTCTGGCTGCAGAGAGTCTCAGTGGCTGCAGACTGGTGCAGGAGCCATGAGCACCGGTGGCAGAGAGAGACAGCTGGTGAGATTCCGGCTTCAGAAACAGCTTGGTGGGAGCAGGACCACCCGAGGCTGAAAACCTTTGGAGGGAGTAGGAACAGCATGCCAGCAACACCCCTTGTAATAGTATATCTGCAGGGCTTTTCCCAAAGCCACCTGGGAAAGATGCAGAGAGAAACTTTTTCTAAAACTGTCAGAGGCTCTGACAGGTGATGGCCAGCCCAGATCATGAGAAACTGATTTTGGTGGAGGGAGACTGAGTACAGAAAGGTCTCCCAGGGCTTGGTCCTGCAGTGTAGGGGCCACACAGAAACTCTTTTAAAAAGGGAGCTGAGGTGAGACCCGAGATTCAGCAGGCACATGGGACTCTCATGTGAGTGAGCACAAGCACAGCGCCTCTACTAACAGAGAACTCAAAGGAATAAAGTCACACTGAAGGATCTGTGGGTCCCGCCCAGCATGACTAGCAAGCTGGGGGATGTTCAGAGTATAGAAATTGGGCCCTATCTTCCTGTGAGAGAGTGGTAAGGTGGTGACTGGAAGCTAGGAACTGAATGCCTGAGATTTGGTACAGCCAGTCAAATCCCCTCACAGATAGGCAAGCCCAACCACCACCTGTGGCATTACAAGCTCTGCACATCAGTGAGGCCAGGCTCGGGAGCATTCTGTTGGGCACATTTCCACAGGGGAAAGAAGAAAAAGTTCTGAAAGGGCCCTTAACCAGACCCTACAAACTATACTGTTCCTCAGGCACTGAATCACTAAACCCAGTAGAGAAGAGAGAATAGAGACAGCTGTAACAAGTGGGATTCAGGGCCCCACCACCCATCCTCAGCATCTAGAGAGAGCTTCTGCCTACACCAAGAAGAAAAGACCTGCCCATTTTACACAGATTGGTCCCTCACAGGAAACAGGAAAATCATGAGAAATTATACGTTATTGGAAAAAATCTGGGACAGACTAAGACACGTGATGACAGGATGGGGAAACACTCCCACCATATTCACTGAAGACTGAATAGTGTCCCCCAGGGTGACCCAGTGTTCCCACCCTCCAGAATGCACCAGAGGCCTCCTCTGGAGACAGGTGGAGAAGGTACTGACAGTCCCCTCAGATCATTAAATGAACCACACCTGGGCCCAGGGCTGAAGGAAACCCCTCAGGGCAAAATGGTGGGGTCCAGCCAAATCTGAATGAGACAGCCACAGACTGTGGATCTCTTGTAGCTTTGAACAGACTGGGACACCGTCTGACATCACCACGGGCAAATCCGAAATGAGAATACTGGATTCTACTGAGATGAATCCACCACGGTCTTCTTCATGATTTGCATTATTTTCTTTCCTGCCTAGCTTCGTGACATTCATTCCTTTTCCTTCAAGTTTCTGCCTACTATGTCATGAGTTTCTATAGTGTAGTTTATTCCAAATATTATATATTGCTCCTCCCTTCTCTTACACCATTATACCTTCTTCCTTCCACTTTTTATTTTTGTTTTTAATTCTATTTTCTCTCCTGCTATGACTTGTTTGCATTCTGCTCTTACTATTTGTCCCCACTCCAGCCTCTCAAAACCATGTTTCTTGTTATTAGTCACCCCTCATTCTTTTTCCTGTTCTTAAATACCCTTATTCTCTTTCCATCTTTATTAACCATTGCTTGTTGGTTCTTGGTAAAGCAATTGTTGTTGCATTTCTTCAATTTTATTTCTAGATCTTCACTATTTTTGTATTTCAAAGGTCAAATTTTACTGTTCCCCTCTCCTACTCCATTTTGCTTTCCTCCTGCCCTTTTTTCATTTTAAATATTAATTTTCCATGTCCTCATCTGGCTTTCATTCCTCACTGTTAGTATTTCTTCTCCCTCTATACTCTCTTAATCACTTCTCTTTTGTCCAGACATCTTTTTAAGCTGTTCTTTCCTTCTTTTTTCCCTCTTTCTCCCATCCCACCTATTCTAATCTTTGCTCATTTGTTGCTGATAGAGCTGTAGTGGATTTTTTTCCTCCAATTGGTTTCTATTTTTTCTTTTTTCACTATGTGTTTTTTTAAATTTTTGTTTAAACCTAATACTATACTTGTCCCTTCTCTAATTTCATTTTCCCTTCTTCCCTCCCTTTTTTATTTATGATGTAAATTTTATTTTCTTTCACTCTTTACCTTGTTTCTATCCCCTACTATTTTTTTCTCCTCCCTCTTTGCGTCCTCAAAATCAATTTTCCTTCAGTTGGTCATCTCATACTCATTTTTCATTTCTATGATAGCCTTAATGTATTTACATATTTATTGATATTGGTTCATTTGCTTTTGATAGTCTGGTTGTGGGTGGCAGTTATTTATGTGGTGTGGGTTTGTTTCCAGGACTGTATGGTTTTGTTCTGACAGTTACTGTATACTAGCACACAAGACGTGGTGGATAGAGTGACTTTCTGTCAGCAAGCAGTGGGAAGGACCCACCAAAGAATAACCCAACAACAACCAAAACCCAATCACAACTGGAAAACCCACATAAATAGTGTAGAGAGCATCCCAAAAGCATCCAGATGAGGAGAGCAAGGAGACTGCAAAACTGAGTCCCACAGGTCTCCTATTACAGAAGATGATACCATGAAGACAGGGAATCAAAGCACAGCATTCTAAATGCAGAAACAAACAAGAAAAGTCACCTAAAATGAGGAGGCAAAGAAACAACCCCCAATCCAAAGGAAAGGAGCAATCCCCAGAAGGGTGCTAAATGAAATTGAAGCAAGCAAATTGTCAGACATTGAGTGTAAAATAATGGTTATAAGGATGCTCATGGACATCAGTGATAACTACAGAAGAACTCCAGGGAAGCTACAAGGAACTTAGTGAGAACTACACCACCATGAAAAAGGACATTGCAACTATTAGTGAGAAACTGATGGGAATTTACTGAGAGTGGGTGGGGTGGTAGAAAGTAACTGGGGGGAAATTCAGATAACTGTAATAGAACAACAATAAAATAAAAACATTTTTAAAAAGGGAAAAGAACTCTGGCTGTTGTGGTTCAGTGGGTTGAGTGTTTGCCAGCAAATCAAAAGTTCACTGGTTCAATTCCCAGTCAGGACACATGCCTGGGTTTCAGGCCAGGTCTCCAGTTGGAGTGTGTGAGAGGCAACAGATTGATGTTTCTCTCACACATCAATGTTTCTCTCCATCTCCATCTCCCTCCCTTGTTCTCTGTCTGAAAACAAATAAAAGTAAACTCTTTTAAAAAAGAAAAAATCATACTAAATATCTTTTTCAACCACAATAATATGAATCTAGAAATGAATAAAATGTGAAAAGCTATAAAATATCAAATACATGATAATGAAACAATACACTCTTGAACAATAGGAAAGTAAAGAAATTTTTAATGTATCCTAAAACTGAAACTTGAAACAGCATTCCAAAGCATGAGATATTGCAAGAAAATCTAAAAAGTGAGTTATAGCAATAAACATATACATCAAAAACAAATCTCAAGTAAATAAACTAATTTTCTTAGAAAAAACAAAATGCAAAGTTAACAGAAGGAAGAAAATAATGAAGTTTGGAGCAGAAATTAATGAACAAGAGAAAAAGAAAACAATAAAAAATATTTTAAATATTTTAAGGAATTTTCAAATAGAGACCACAGGATAGGACACAAAACAAGCCTCAACAAATCCAAGAAAACTGAAATCATATCAAGGATTTTCTCGGAGCACAAGGGACTGAAACTAAAAACCAACCCCAAGAAAAAAATTAAAAACAATCTCATGGAGATTGAATAGCATACTATTAAACAGTGAATGGGTCAAGAATAAGATCAAGGAAGAAATCAAAAAGTTCCTGGAAGCAAATGAAAATGAACTCACAACAATCCAAAACTTACAGGACACAGTGAAGACAGTCCAGAGAGGGAAGTTCATAACAATGCAGGCATACCTAAAAAAAGATAGAAACATTTCAAATAAACAACCTAGCCTTACTCCTACAACAACTCGAGGAACAACAAAGACAATCCAGAGAAAGTAGAAGGGAGGAAATAACCAAGATCGAAGCAGAATTAAATGACATAGAGACTAAAAGCACAATTCTAAGGATCAATAAATCCAGGAGCTGATTCTTTGAAAACATAAACAAAGTTGACAAACTCATAAAAAAAGGCCCAAGTAAACACAATCAGAAATGAAAGAGGAAAGATAACAATTGATACCACAGAAATACAAAGGATTGTGAGAAATTACTATGAAGAACTATGTGTCAAGAAATTTTAAGACCTAGGTGAAATGAAAAAATTTCTAGAAAAATATAATCTTCCAAAGCTCAATGAAGAAGAAGGAGAAACCCTGAACAGATCAATAACTGCTGATGAAATTGAAGCAATAATCAAAAAATTCCTGACACACAAAAGCTCTGGGCTGAATGGTTTCACAGGAGAATTCTACAAAGCATTTAAGAAAAAGCCAACCCCTGTCCTTCACAGAGTATCCAAAGAAACCCAAGAAGATGAAAGACTCCCACACTCTTTTTACAAAGCCAGCATTATCCTAATCCTGAAACCAGATAAAGACATAACAAAGAAAGAAAATTTCAGGCCCATATCACTGATGAACATAGATGCTAAAATCCCAAACAAAATATTAACAAACCACATCCAGCAATACATTAAAAAGATCTTACAACATGATCAAGTGGGGTTCATCCCAGGGATGCAAGGATAGAACAATATTCACAAATCAGTAAATGTAATCCATCACAAAGACAAAACCAAAGAAAAAATCATGTGATCAGATCAATAGATGCAGAAAATGCATTCAATAACGTACAGCACCCACTTATGATAAAAACACTCAGCAAAATGGGAATAGAAGGAGCATTCCTCCACATAATAAAGGGCATATACGAGAAACCTATAGCTAACATCATACTCAATGGGCAAAAAATTAGAGCTTTCTAACTAAGATCAGGAACAAGACAAAGATGTCAGCTTTTATCACTTCTATTGAACGTAGTATTGGAAGTCCTAGCCACAGCAATCAGACAAGAGAAAGAAATAAAAGGTATACAAATTGGAAAGGAGGAAGAAAATTGGCATTGTTTGCAGAAGACATGCTAGTGTACGTAGAAAATCCTATAGATTCCACCGAAAAACTTCATGACCTAATAAGTGAATCTGGCAAAACAGTGTGATACAAAGTCAACATTCAGAATGTGGTTTTGGTCTTTCATTTTGTTTATATGATGTATTATGTTTATAGATTTGTGAATATTGTACCATCCTTGCATCCCTTGGATGAATCCCACTTGACCATGGTGTATGATCTTTTTAATGTATTGCTGGATGTGGTTTGCCAATATTTTTTTGAGGATTTTAGTGTCTATGTTCATCAATGATATAAGCCTGTACTTTTCTTTCTTTGTTGTGTCTTCATATGGTTTTAGGATTGGGATGATGCTGGTGGCTTCATGAAAAAAAATTGGGAGTCTTTCATCTTCTTGGATTTTTTGGAATAATATGTGAAGGTTAAGAATTAGCTCTTCCTTAAATGTTTTGTAAAATTCTCTGTGAAACTGTCCAGTCCAAGGCTTTTCTGTGCTGGGAGTTTGTTGAATACTGCTTCAATTTTGTCAGCTGTTATTGATCTGTTCAGGATTTCTGCTTCTTCTTCATTGAGCTTTGGAAGATTATATTTTTCTAGAAATTTTTCCATTCCACCTAAGTTTTCAAATTTCTTGACATAGGGTTCTTCATAGTAATTGCTTGCAATCTTTCATATTTCTGTGACATCAGTTGTACTCTCTCCTCTTTCATTTCTGATTGTGTTTATTTGGGCCCTCTTTTTTTTCTTGATGAGCCTGCTTAAATGCTTGTCAACTTTGTTTATCTTTTCCAAGAACAAGCTCCTGGGAGTTCCGGCCAAGATGGAGGCATAGGCAGTCGCGTTGTGCTTCCTCGCGCAACCAAGACTGAAGACAACAAAGATTGAGAAACAATTAACAACCAGAACAGAGAGAAATTAATTGAACAGAAGTCGGGCTCCAGTACATCCAGACCGGTAAGGAGCGGCGGAGTCGGGAGGCCTGTGAACCCAGCGGGAAGAGGCGCTGGCTGGCAGGCGCGGGCGCGCAGGGCACAGACGGTAGCAGACGGACCGGTGGCGGACGCTGGGCGCGGAAGCGCGGAGGCGACTGGCAGACCCAGTGAGGGGCGCAAGGCAGCTGGCTGTCCACAGCCACACGTTTGCACACAAACTAAGCGAAAACGGGCAGCACTGCCGCATTTCAAAGCTTAAGAGCCCCGTCTGGGAACTGAGGTCAGGAGACTCTCCCAGCCTCACAGGAGACTTCTCGGGGAAGCCCACAGAGTCTGAGAAAGTGCACAAGCCCACCGCCCGGGAGCCAGCACAGCAAGGGCCCAGTTTGCTTGTGGGAGGCCGTGGAGGGAACAGAAGTCCTAGAGAGAGCGGAGCAGGTGCCATTGCTCCCTCTCAGGCCCCACCCCCACATACAACGTCACAACCCAGCGACTGGGGTGCCCCACCCCGTGAACACCTAAGGCTCCGCCGCCCTTACGAAATAGCCGCATCCGAACCAAAGGAAAATTAAAAAGATGGCTCAAACATATTTGAAAGCCCCAGAATCAATTTTTTTAAGTGACCAAGAAATTGCCGAATTACCAGATGCACAGTTCAAAGCACTGTTGATCAGGAAGCTCACAGAATTGGTTGACTTTGGACATAAATTAGATGAACGGATGCAGGCTACGATAAGAGAAATGAAGGAAAACGCACAGGGAACCAATAGTGAGGAGAAGAAAACTGGGACTCAAATCAATGGAGTGGACCAGAAGGAAGAAAGGAACAACCAAACAGAAAAGAATGAAGGAACAAGAATTCAAAAAACTGAGGAGAGGCTTAGGGACCTCCAGGACACCTTTAAACGTTCCAACATCCGAATTATAGGGGTACCAGAAGGGGAAGAGGAAAAGCAACAAATTGAGAACTTATTT